>MJUU01010444.1:54012-71522 GCA_002080025.1 Modiolus philippinarum | reverse complement strand
AAAATATCACTTAGCTACCAATAAACCATTAAAATCATTGCCACTATAGTTGAAAAAATAGTTAGAACTGTTACAACAAGAAACATGGTCCTATCTAAATGATCAGCAAAAGTTTTCCCTCGAGTATTACACTGACAGCTAGTAGAACGCCGTCGGCATTTCTTTCGCAATGCTTTTAAACACGAGTCTTTTTCTTCAACACTTGTATTGTCTGATGAGTCTGCAATATCTAAGTAATCTTCAAGAAGCCGTTCCGTGGATGGTTTTGTTCCGTTCCTACTCAATCGAATTTGCCGATTATTATTTTCTTTTTCTGGTGTTTTGACACGATAAAGTCGCGTGGTATGCACATCTTTTGTACGCTCTGTATACTTCGTTCCCAAGTTTTTGTTTCTATGGTGATAGAATAAGACTAGTACTGTAGACGCCACAGATAGCCCACTCATTGATAAAAGTATGGTTAAGTAGATAGCTGAAACAGATAAGACCGCCATTTATTGAGTAAAAAATAAAGTATATACATATTCATATATCGTGTTGCACAGAAAATGTCATGCTTGATTCATACATTTGTCGGCTTCATACGCCTCACACATTATGCAAAATTGAAAATACACGTATACTCTCAGTCATAACTATGGAAAAATTTTTGTTAAGACTGCCTGTGTTATTTAAGGCTTGTTTGTTTTTAAAAATTCAAATTATCCTTTAAAAATCGGGGAAATTATCACTTAAAATATTTTTGTACACGATGGGCATCGAAAATTGCATTTTGGGGAAATATTTGTACACCCAATGTCCCATTTTCACCAAAATGTGAGTTTCAGAACCGGTTGAAGGAGTGGTTCGACAGATTCGTAGAATCAGAGACTTTCGTACTTCACAGTTAGAAAACAAGGTTTGAAGCAAAATATTATACTTTCATCCACATACTTTTGTGCATAATGCCACCAAACTTCAAATTTTGGCTCAGATAATACAAATATTCCATATTTATTACCAAGCGTATATATAATTAGATGTATCAAATAACAAATATTAAAAATTATTGTAGCTATAGTTTATACAGAGGACCATTTTGACGGGTACTGTTAACAGAGCAGGACATGCTTTCCCTTCCGGAGCACCTGATGTCACTCTCAGTTTCACTGGAGTTCACACTGTGAGTGCTTTGTTTTGAATGTTGTGATTTTTGTTTCTGTGCTTTGTGTCTGTCTAGCGTCATTGTTTTGTGTCTGGTGTCATTGTTTTCTGTGATCTCGTTTTGGCCATGCCTTTGGACTTCGATTTTTGTAAATTTTCACCCCTTTGTTCCCTCGGTATTCTACTGCCGTTGTTTAACAACTGATATCTCTTTGGTGCAGATTAAATTAAACATTTGGAAGTTCATACAACAACCGAAATATATGTAAAAAAATTAATAGAAAACAAATAACCATATACCATCTAAATGAAAATCCAAAATAATCTAAGTACCAAGGTATACACAGGGGAGATACTCCTAAAATTTTATACAGTACTGACTATTAGATTGGTGAAAAACCTCGGTGACTACAAGTCTCCCAGTAGAAACATCGGAAAATTGGTAATGAATAACAATATACAATATACATGTACCATAGTTGCTGTAAATTTCATTTTCAGAGATAATTTATTAATCCTAAGAACGCAATATTCCCTTGATCTAGAATTTAATGACAACCGAAAATGAATTAATATATATTAGTCAAAAAGAACTTAATAATAGAATTTAGTTAATACTTTTAGACATAGTGTACAGAAATAATAATAATACTATTCAAAAAAAGTTAGCTGATTCTCATAAACTTTTGAACCAAGGAAAGACATTTTACATGGGCAATTATATCAATAGGTGATAGAAAATTTACTGTCCTGTGATAGATTCACTGGTGGAGCAATTGAATGAGAAACATTTGCCGATATTCTCTCTGTACCAAGTTAGTTATATAAAGAAAGACCGGAGATAATTTTAATTTTAAAATCAAAAGGTGCTTTTGATATCCCAATTCAAATTATCTCCTCCTAGACCATATAACTAACTTTGTAAAGGAGATGACCGACAACTGTTTTTCATTGACCTCATCTATCAACAGATTGGTTGATTGATTGATTGATATGGGGTTTAACGTCACTTTCAGCAGTATTTCAGCTATCTCATGATTGTCAGTTTCAGTGATGGAGGAAGCCGGGGTGCCCGGAGAGAACCACAGACCTTGGGCAGGTTACTGGCATACCTTATCACTTACGATTGTAAGTCGGGTGCACCCTTTTTTGTAATGTACAAAGTGGGGCGCGAACTCACACCGCATTGGTGATAGACTACAGTGGTTGTATAGGTAGTAGAACTGCCTTAACCACTCGGCCACCCAGACGTGATGCTTAATCTTTTAGTGTTTAAATGTGTTAAAGTATGTGTTTTTTCGAACTTTATTCTTAAAATTAAGATCATTCAAGTTTTGTAATGCATTTTTGTTTTGCTTTGTTGTCTAATTGGTAGCAATGCATACATTATAAATGGAATTACCCTCAATACTTTTTGATATTTTGAAAATTATTTACTTTTCAAGCATAAATAATACGATGTAGAAATGTATATCATGTCAAAGCTAACTGTTAACACGTTTAGTGTTTTAACTTTTTCTAAGCTGATATCCATTGCTAAATGACATAAAGTAAAACGACGATTTAAGCCAATTATCTATTGCTAGTTATTAAATTTATGCAATTTACATAGGAAAATATCCAATACTTAAGCAGACACGTACCTAAAATTGAAACACTGTTGGATGTCTTTGGCATAACTTCGTTAACTACACTCATAAATACGGTAAATGATAGTAATACAGTTACAGCTAATGTCATTTTCTCTCCCGTATTTGTTGGTAACAAAAATACCAAAACATTCAATAAAGATAGCATTGATATTGGTAAGATTGTTGATATAATATAATAAACAGGTCGTCTGCGCAGTCGTAAGACAGCTTCAGCACCAGGCAATATTTCACCATGGTTATAGGATCCATCATCAGGAGAATAGGCAGTCACTGATGTAGACTCCAAATCCCATTCACCATTCGGGTAATAATTTTGAACATCTACCGTGTCCTTCTCGACAATGACGTTCATAAATCGGTTCGTGTGCATCCATGACATTACCCTTATTCCACAGTATTGATGATCAAACGGGTATTTTGCTATATCTACTTCACATATCGTCTGCATGACAACTCCCGGTTCCCATATCATTTGACCTTCGTTATCAAGATTTATATGCATGCCGTCTATACCAAGTTCTTTGTAACCATATGCACTGTGTAAAAACAAGACAAATATCAGTATAAACTACAGAAAGTGGTGATCCCACACTTCGCTCTGAGGACTAATACTTAAAATCCACGAATTTGAAACATTTTTTTTACTTGGAGACGTGAAGAACAAGTAAGCGCAGTATACCAACATACAAGAGTCACAAATTATTTCAAATATAGATTGAAACATTAGATAGACTTGAGGAATGAAACCGGGAACAAGTATGAAATTTTATATGAAACGACTCAATGACAAATGTCTCTTACATTTTGATATATTAAAATGACTTCCAAATTAATTATCAGTTTATCGGTGCTTGAAAATGTTGACACTATAAAAGTATGGCATTCGTTAAAAAGAAATTTCTAACCGCTAAAATAGGAGGAAGAGTCATGCAAAATTGCAACAAATAAAAAATACCGAAGTTACTGTTAATTCATTTTCTGCATATGCGCATTTCGACAACTTATATCTCATCAGTGCAGATAAAATCAAAACATTTGGAAGTCCATTAACCGAAAAACGTGTAACAGCTGATAAAGAACAAATGAGACGAACAGGTTGGAAACATGTAGATGAAGGCATTTTTACTATCGTTCTACATCGGAAAACAAGAGGAGCAAGCTTCGAAAATTAAATAAAATTTAACTGAAAACTAATTTTAACTTAGAATCCCCACTTTACCTTTTTAAAAAAAACATGGCCGTTTATATCAACTGCTTTGTCTATAATCTTTATTAGTAAACATTTTGCTGCTTGAAATCTACCTTTTACATGGGTGTTTTGTTTAAGATATCGTAGACGTATTTATTTTCTGTAAGAATATACTGAATACAAAAACTGTAATCAGTAACAACCATCTTTCAAATTCATAGAGCACAATATTAGCGAAGCTCAAGGTCAAGTCATCTTGATTAATCTCTAATGATATCTATTTCAGTCTATGTATTTGACTTTTATTCATATAACTGGTTATTGCTTCTATTGTATATCCCAATATTGTCCGGTCGTCTGAACTCTTTCTTTTTGTCGGAACCAGTCGTTTGAACTCTTTCTTTTGTTGGGAATAAAAGTTCAAGGCAAAGTATACAAAATGTAGTTGCAATAAATCATAAACGGATACACAATGTGTCAAAAGAGAGTCAAGCATAATAGGTAAAGCTATCCGATTACTTACGTATTTTCTACCAGTAGATCAGGTGTCCAGACATCATTCCTGGATACTAGTATTTGTGTCAGGTTATTGTAATCACTCTTTTTCCAATGTAAAAACTCATCCTTCCAAGACTGAAATATGTATTTTTAACTAATTATCATGACACTTCAATTATGTCACTCCCGGTTTTCATGGGAGTTCACACTATGAGTGCCTTAGTTCTTAATGTTATCATTTTATTTCCGTGCATTGTAGCTGTCCCACGTCCTTGTTTTGTCTTTATCTGTTACCGTTTCTGCCATGTCTTTGGACTTCGAGTTTTGTAGTCATCGCTTCCCTTGTTCCTTCGGTATTCTACTGCCGTTGTTTCAGTATCTATTGCAGTAATACTATATAACATGCTTATCCTTTGAAAGTGTAAATCATTGTTGAGCATTAATCATATTTTAAACATAAAACAACACTATATCTTTTAAAGGCTGTTTCAATCATATGATTTATTTATAACATAAAAACCAATTACTAAAATTATTGTGAATTTAGTTTCTGCATACAGCCATTTCAACCTTTGTCTCATCAGAACAGATCAAATCAAAATATTTGGAAAACCATAAACCTAATATTTGTAAAATCTAAATTTGACAAATCAGCTAAGGACAGAGGTTTTCACGAAGGGGGTAATCCTTATAGTTTGAAACAAACTGTTCTAAAATTTATATATTGCAGGTTCAAATAAAATCAGTTTTCAGACCAGCACCAAAGTACTGCCTCCTAGGTTTGCGAATACGAAGTATTGTAAATGTGTATCCAAAATTTAACATTAAGTACTGCTTATTTGTTTATAATATCAAAATTTTAATAAGATTGTGAATTATGTTTAATTAATTGTTTGGGGTCGTTTTAATTTCGTTTGTCATGGTCGTTATAAGTTCGTTTTTCATGGTCGTTGTTTTTTTTTTTTTTTTTTCAACTGTCTCATATCGGAAATCATAAATGCAACATCAAAAAGATTTTCATTATTTTGTTTGTACTTGTTGGTCCTTAAATTAGTAGTTGATTCAAATTCTATCTATTTTTTTCAAACATAATTTTCAGAACATTTCAGATGTTGCATGGGAGATATATTCAGGATGGAAATGCCCTTAAGTATATCTAATCATTTCTCTACATTGCACATATAATGAAATGAAATTGAAGACTTGTATGGACACTTAAGAATCGGCTTCTTTTAAGTCTTTTAAATAAACTCAAAATTGTTTAAAAACTGATACAGAACAAATAAGTAATATGACCAAAAAGGAAAGCCAAAATCAGCTTAAGAGCTTTGCATGGGGAGATACTCCTTAGTTTTTGACGAAATTTTCAAAAATTAGTAATTGCAATATTCATAATAAAATAGGCTTGCGGGTCAGCACCGCTGTACAGATTACTGGGATGGTGAATAAGTAAGGCATTTAACGGAAATCTTACATTATTTGATAAAAAAAACTTTGGACATTTGCATTTGCTTGTGAGCAAAATTGTATCAAGTCATTTTTAATGATAATTTGAATTTATCATGGACGTGGGTATCATAATGTTCATAAAAAATGTACAATATGAGTGTTAATATGAATGTTCGTGAAATGTATTACAAACGGCAATCAAAGGCATTTTTAGTGATTCATTTATAAGTCAACATCTTTCAATTACAGTTATGCACTTTCTCCATGCATTCCACATTAAATCATTTGCATAGTTTTAATGTAAAATGAATTTAAAAAAAACATTTTATATGATTTTCTGACCAATTTAATTACATAAAAATTACTGGGATACCTTTAATGCTGTACAATTTTTATGTGAGAATGAAATGATTTGATCTAAAGTGGGTGATTTGCTTGGGTATTTTTCGCACATTTTGCATTCATCAATTGAACGACAATTAAAGCTTTGTGCCATTGCTTAGTATTACCATATATTTGTTTATACTCCATATCCCTTCTTTGTTAATTTAAGTATTGGTTTGAAGTAATTCATGTTGAGATTGCAAACTGGATCTTCATTAATATATTTTTAATAGACTATGTGTTTTTTAATTGTAAAATGCTTAATTTGATACAATCAATAATCCCTAACTATTCCTTTCGATTATAAATTCAATATTATTTTGTCATATTCATGATTTACCAAAACCAATCTGCAGTTAACAGTTTACTAAGGGTGTGAGGGCATATTGGTTTTCATATTAGTATGAGTCAAATTTATTAATAGAACTAGATAACACACAGCAATGACAAAGTGTCGATATATAACAGCTATAAGAACTATTTTCTTAACTCCTGTATCTCATTTTTCTTACTAGTTTTGGTTTATCTATAAGGAAAAATGTTTTTGCAATTAAATTAATTTATACAAGCATAAAGACGTCTATGTGGTAGATCCCGTTATCTAATTAGTAGGTGTATAAAATACAAAAATCGCAGCAAATTAACTTCTGCGAATTTTTATTTCTTCAATTTTTTTATTGCAGAATAAATAAACACATTTGGAAAGTCAAATATCAAAATTGTTTTAGTAATTTGCTGTAATGAACTGACTGAAACGCTGAAAGGATAAATGCGCCTTTGAAATTCCAAAGATATTTCCAAAAATGTTTGGATTACTCATGCAGTATTCAGGGTTTTGGGCTATTAACTAAGTGTGCATTTGATTAATTGCCCCCTTCAATAATGTAACCGACATCATCTAGAAAACACCTTAATTCTCAATTGTTTCTATTAATTGTCGACACCAGCTTGTTGTTACCGCTGGAAATGCCTCCCCCTCTACATGAACCACTTGACTCTGCATTCTTATCTAGAGCAGCAATAATCATTTCGAAATTTAAGTCTGAAACTGTGTATACTTATTGCTTGCTAAAGTCTTGATGTGATTGTTCATGCATGACTGAGGAGTCAGATCCATCTTCCGGGATAAATTCATATAGACGCAGCTGCATGTCAAATATCAATTCTTGATTGTAGAATTTAGAGGACAAGTTTTCAAGCAGACAAAAGGGATACCTATTGGGTCTAATTTTGCGCCACTTTTAGTAGATTTGTTTCTTTATCGTATGCAAACCGGGTTCATACAAGGGCTAGTTCATAAAAAAAGGCAATTTCAGCTTCCGTTATATAGATGATGTTCTTTCATTGAACAATCTTCAATTTAAGGATAACTTTCATCTTTATACCAAAATGAACCCGAAATTAAAGAGACCACTGATACACCATCATCAGCATCATCAGCATCATACCTAGACCTATACTTCTTCATTGACAACTCTGGAAGTCTGAAAACAAAACTTTACGACAAGCGTGTTGATTTCGACTTTCCAATAGTAAATTTCCCGTTTTTGAGCAGTAATATTCCTACATCTCCGGCATATGGCGTATACATTTCACAACTCATTCGCTATTGCCGTGCATGTAGTTTGTACAGCGATTTTGTCAACAGAGCGAAATTACTGTCTCAAAAACTTATACATCAAGGGTATGTTCAGTCACTATTGCAATTGTCACTACAGAGGTTTTACGGTCGTCACCACGATTTGACAGACCGTTACGATAATTCTGTTTCACAAATGAGAACAGATATCTTTGGGTAGATTCAGAGTTTGTTACCAGACTGACTTACACCGACTGTTACAAAACCGGACTTTTTCACTGGCAGTATGACGGGTGCCACGCGTAGAGCAGATCATGCTTACCCTTCCGGAATACCTGATGATACCTCAGTTTTTATAGGTTCACACTGCTATCGCTTTAGTTGTGTGGCGTTATTGTTCATTTTTGTTTATTTGTTTTGTCTTTGTTATACTGTCTCAATTCGTGTTTGATGTGAATTGTCGTGATTTTTTATTTATGATTCTAGAATCCCCCCTTTCCTCGTTCTTGCTTCGGTATTCGTTTGCCGATGTATGTTGCTAAACTACGTAGTGGTCGTGATAGAATACTAGTTAAAGATCTATACAGACAATTTAAAACTAGTTTTACTTAAAGGACAAATAAACAAAGGCATTAAAAGAAATGTTCAATTTTAACTACGGACAGTAAGGAAAATTATCATTAACAATTTAGTCAGTGGAATTTCGTATTGGCGAACTTCTCATGTGTACTCTTTGTTCAGTTACTATTATCTAAATTTATATAAATTCTAAAACCTAAGGATTAACTCCCTCCATCGTGGTTTTGTCCTTAATCATATTTGAAATTACGGATTATTCGGATTTCGTTTGGCTTTGTGTATTTTGTGTATTTTAAACATTTTTTTTTAAATTATGGGTTTCCTTTGTTTGAGTTCTAGTGCTGCTGATGAGGAATTAATTTCCGAAATGGCCATACAGCTCATTAAAATTATTGCAGTTGGAGTTAACATATGGGACTTTTTCAAAAAAAAGTCCTTTTTCTGTCCAGTAAATGTTTGTCTTTGAATTTTAACATTTTTCTATTTTCTTTTTCCCTGTTGGTAAATATAGCTTCTGCTCGACAATCGACATAATATTTTATCTATTTTTGAATAGGACATCTGTGAATATTTTGGACTTAAATGCCCCAAAACAGCAAAAAACGTCTGTCCCACACTGACAAATATCTGCAAACACCCCATTTTTGTAAAATTTGCTTGATTTTGTCCATTTTTTAACTGTTATCTATTAGAAATACATTCAAACAATTAAAATAGAGTTAATTCATTGGGAGTAGTTGCAACAAATTTTCTCAAATCAATTTTTAATGGGCGTCCATAGAACAATGTCCACTTCGCAACGCCAACGCTAAATAGTCAACAGTACACTTCTTCTGTGATTTAGATTACATTTTTTGCTGTAGAAACGTTCGTCATCTACTATTCTATCTGTAACCTAGCAAAGAACAGATATGTTACAACCCATTACTCTTAGGTGATTGAATTTGTTGGCACAGTCGACACCGTATTTTTTTTCTTGTCCACTTCGCAACGGTCAATATTTCCAAGAGACGTCCAACATAAAATCATGTAATTCATAATAATCATAACTAATCTTGTGCATTGTACTGTAATTGTTGAATTGTGGTTCTAGGACATATGACAAAGAAGAAATCGCCAGTAACATGTAAATATGTCCACTGTGCAACGGTCCACTTCGCAACGCTATAAGGACGTTGCGAAGTGGACAAAACCTCTTAGTGTATCGGACATACTGCTGCACCTCTACCACACAATTTTATAAGAATAAATTGCAAGAATTCTGATGCATGCTTGCTGGCAATTAATATAAAAACAAAAAGAGGAGTAGCAGGTTTTATCCCCATTTGACAGCTAAATGTGTGATTATGTCCACTACGTAACGGCGTCATTCACTCCTCGAAAATGTTGCGAAGTGGACAAAATCGTTGCGAAGTGGACCATTGCAAAGTGGATATTTTCGTACATTTTATCATTTTTTATAAGAAAATCTGTACAGAAATATTATCTGCTTGATACAATACTGAAGGTAGAAGATGAATAATTTAGATTCTTAAATGATATTTCCTATTGCATGGTGTTTCCGTTTGAATTTGACAATTGAATATTGCATATTTTCATAATTTTCTGTCACAAACGTAAAAAGTATGCTTGTGGTGCTTTACTAGTGATTTTGTTGATGTATCTTAATGTTATCTAGTACTTAATTATCTTTGGTTCCAGATACTACAAAAAATATCGTTACAAAAAACATTTTTTTCATTTTTGAAAAGGAAATTGAAACGTTGCAAAGTGGACATTTTGGTGTAACCTGCTTACTTTGGATGTCCTTTCTACACACTTAGGTTTATGTTTAAGATTGCATATTCTTAATTTAGTGTCTACTGATATTAAGGTATCAACAGCTACTATTTATTTACTGGGTCAAAGAAGTTTATTTTTGTGTTTTTTTCAGTGGGCAAAAGTGGACATTTTTTGAAAATGTCCCATATGAGTTATGGTCTCATGTTTATTTACTCCATATCCTTTCGTAAAATATTGTATGACATACGACATAAACCACTATATTATTAGCACAATATACGTCTTTTCATTAATATTATGCAGCCACTTTTGTCGAAGATCAGGTTTACTATTCAATGTAAAATTAATTAGAGGTGACTACACGTGCTTTTGTGTATTGCTTTCAAATTACTTTGACCATAGTGTTTATACTGTGGTTCTTAAATATGAGATTGAAATAAATTAATTTAAAGTGGGAAATATGCTTATTTTTGTTCTATACATTCTGCATTTTTCACCATATCAAAAGGTTTTCCGTACAGTGTATTACTCGTTTGATCCTATTTCTATTTTAAATGAAAAGTAAAGATTCAAAAGAGTAAAATTAAAGGTTGAATTTATCTATTTGTAGAAAATTGGAAAGTTGTCCATTTCAGCAAGAGTTGTAATGACTTTTAAGTTATTTGTTTCAAGTAATACTTTTTAAGATTGGAAACTGCATCTTGATAAATTTAGGTGTAATAATTTTGGTTATTGTAAAAGAAATGACGTGAATCTTGAAATTCTCCCATAAATCGACAGCATTTTGACATATTCATGATTTACCTAAAGTGCTATACAGACTTCGGGTTATTGGATGTGGTTTGTTTCCATTGATTTATTCACTTTTGTACCATTTTTGGGACCATTTAGGCCTTGCTATATGGTTTGAGGTTCCTCACTTTGTTGAAGACCTACGGTTACCCCTAGATGCTTTGTTTTGGGTCGTTTGAACCTGGATATTGGATGTTGTTTCCTTGACATTTACCCCATTTCCTTTTTTTCATACTTAACAATGAATTGTCATCAATCGAACGAAGACATATTTGTCTGATGTGATATTAGATTCTTTCATTTTATTGAATTTATTGAATTATGTAAGAATTGAATGCAATATTTTGTAGTTTTATTGGAGTGTAAAAGCGTGGACCGTAGCACATTTTAAATGAAGCGTTTCGTGTGAAAAATGTGCTACGGTCCACGCTTTTACACGAGAATAAAACTACAAAATATTGCATTCAATACTTATAATTACATTCCGTAAATAGAATGAAAGTGTTCACGCAAGATAAATTGATGAAAATCATGGATAATGCACCATTTCCTTGTCTAGATTACTCCGACGTCTTTGTTTACTTTTGTCGTTGTCAAGGAGTCACGTGCTGGTGTTGTTTTACTGACTGATAAAACACAGTGACGGAAATGATCGGAAGTATTCGTAACCAATCAAATGCAGGGATTTTCAAACGAAGCAGAATGAATGTAATTATTGTTCTGTAACAAACAACGGCAGTAGAATACAGAAGGAACAGGGGATGTAATAATTACAAAAATCAAAGTCAAAAGACATGGCAAACACGAGAACACAGGAAAACAAAGACACAACAATGACAAGAGACAATCACAAGGAACAAAAATAACATTCAGAACTAAGGCACTTATAGTGTGAACTCCCATGAAAACGGAGTGATACCAGGTGCTCCGGAAGGTAAGCATATCGTGCATTGTTAGCGCCACCATTCACATTATCAGTGAGTCAATCATGGGTTAAGTCAAAACCGTTATGTCAAATCCGTGAAGACGATAAATCTAGCTGAAAACATCCGTTGCATTTGAAACACAGACACGTCAATGTTTTGATGATCACGGCCATAGTTTTTTGGGTTTTTTTTGGGGGGGGATGAAAGTAACAAAGGCTACACAAATCCCTGAGTTAGCAGCTTTTTGGGCAGTGTTTTTGTTCTGTTGAAAAATCACTATATAAACAATAAACTCGAAAGTATCGAATTAACTGTGATGTGCAAGTTCCGGAGGCTGGAGAGGTAGGTATCTTCCTTCTTAGAAAGGGAAATTTGATCATAGTTCAAGATGAACAATTGAACATACAATGTAAAACAACAAAAACAAACTTATACAACATACTTTTTACCAGGATTTCGTGATATAATAGTTTTTTATTAACTGCTGAATTTTACGGGGTTGTTATTGTTATCAGGAAATACATTTTTGCAAGTAATTATTATAAGTAAAACCAAGGATAAAGACGTCTATATTGTTATTCCTGCTAGCTATTAAAGTGTCTGAAATAACGAAATTCCAAAATTGCAGCAAATTTAAATTCTACCAATGATTTTTTTTTATTGCAGAATGAATAGTACTTTTTCCTATTCTACTGACAAAAGCGCTGACGGGATAAATTCGCCTCGGTAATTCTGAAGATATTTTTATAAAAATGTTTAACCATCCTTACACTTGTGAACTTATCATTTATAAATGATAGTTTTGTTGGATGCATTTGTATAGACCAATGTCTTCGATTGGTTTGTTACATTTGTGTTCTGTTCTTTGTATTTGCCTGAAAGAACTGGTAGGGCTGTTGTTGAGTTGGCAAAATTTCTACAAGTTTGTTTTATTGCAAAATAAACACATTTCGAAAGCCCAATATCAAAAAGATGTCGAAGAACTTTTCTCATCTTGTGGCCAAAAACGCTCACATAAAAATTTTCCGCTTTGGATAATCCCGAACCCCCTAACATTTGTGAACTTATATGTATAAAAGATAAGCATTTTTTGAAAGTTTCAGTGAATGTCACTCAGTGGTCTAAGAGGAGTTGTCGCCACAATGTGTGTACCCCTATAATGGACCTACGAAAGCAGGCAAGTGACATATCACTTTGTTTCATTGGTAACAAACTTAGTGATGAGTTGGTTTGTTGCATATGTATCTGTCCTTGGGATGGCTAAGGTCGTATCGATTTAAGATACAAGTTTTATGGTTGCATTGACCTCTGTAAAAGTGTAGTTGGTTGAATCGTTTATGTTCAAAAGTGATCAGATAGCAGTGTTTGTTTTGATTTAAATTATATATTATTGGATACCCTTTTTTCATTTGTATGATACTTTGATAGAGCTCTGTTGCGCACAAATAGGAAACTTAAGCAAGGTTATGTTACCCGTATCTTGAAGTAAGTGAGAACCGAACCGTTTATCCAAAACGAATAGTTCAAGGTCAATGGCAACATCGAAAACAACAAGGAAACAGAGACACAACATGAGTACGGTATGAATCTAAACAATTCCGATTTTGAACAGATATATCATGAACGTCTTGGGTCTAAATTTCCTTCGCCTTTCAAGCTCAGAAATTTTACCGCCCCGCGACTTGTATTTTTGGCAAATGCCCCTTTATCATGATACATCTGTTCAAAATCGGAATTGTTAAGACTGTAGCAATTCGGTTAACCTCACACATGACCTAGAAATTTATACCGTTAACTAAAAAGAATATAACAAAAAATACAATACGCTTATACTATTCTGTACTATGTTCATTACACAAACTAAAAAACTCGTAATCTTTTCTTTATAGTGTTCATTTCAACAAGCTACATTGTATTTTGTAAAATGTGGTAATAAATGACTTACAATTCTCAGCCAAGTATTTGTTGACAACACTTGATTTTTCAGGTCCTGCAGAAGAAAAGAAAAAAATAATTCGAATCATATTCAATCAATATCTCACGTCGTGCTATGATAAATGAAACGTCATTCATTAGGGATGTATAACTACGACTGTCTTTGCAAATGAAATTAACACTTTGACATGTAAGGGATTTCCTTTCATAGCGATCAGCTGATACGTGTCATGATTACATTTCCCACGTTAGGAATTGTGCTACAAAATGTTCAGGAAACCAATTTTCTGATTGTCATTCATTAAAAGGTTACAGAACATTTTTGAATCTTTTTTCATGTTAGCTAATGCACTGGGGGCTTTAGATTAAATAAGTTGCACAAAGTAGGTTCTATTATGTTACTGCTTTTGGTTGTACAATTTCTTCTTATTGCATGCAACATATAAAATGAATGTCCAATCATGTCGGAAATTAGTTTGCAGGTTCATTTACCCCACTGCTCATTTATTTCCTCAATTTACTCAATTCTATTAAGGTCTACCGATTTCTACATGCAACATTTCGTGCTTAAAAAGTAAAATTCATCTAGGTTTCAATTTGCAATTCTAAATTGCCCTATTTAGAGATGGATGTGACATTTCATAGAAGTACATTTCGCAGTGCAGTTGAGATCTTGTATGCCCTTCTCAAGTTCTAAAGAACATTGGTCTTTGTAATAGTCTTGGAACAACGGCAGTAGAATACCGAAGGAACAAAGGAGTGAAATTTACAAAAATCGAAGTCCAAAGACACGGCCAAAGCGAGAGCACAGAAAACAATGACGTTAGACACAAAAAATAATGACGTTAGACACATACAAACTATGATGTCACAATGAGTGTTTTAGTCTAGCAAGCTATGCATCATCTGTGTTTCTATCTTACATTTTGTTAAGTTTATTCGATTTTTTTATCTTGATTTCTGGTATTAGTCAATCAAATGCTTTTTAAGAGGGACCAATCTGTCTAAATGTAGATTCGATCCTTTATTCAAAATTACTGATTTTGACTATTTCTAAATTTGAAAATTTAGAAAAAAAATTGTCCAAAATATTTTTAAGAAGATCGTTCAAATATTAACACATCAAAGTAAATTACAAAGATAAAAGAGATCAATTTAAAAAAAAAAGTTTCCTCTAAAATGTATGCAAAATTTAGGTCTTCTCATTCAGTCCTTAATGGAATTTTCCAGGTATATTAAGATTACATAACAGAACCGATGTTTTTGAGCTGATAGTTTTGGGAATATGGTAAAGGTCAAATGAACATGGTCAAGGTATATTGAAGATGGGTGATAAAAACAATCTTTTCTTCTATAGAAAATAACACAAAGTCTACGCCTAATAAGATGCCAGAATTAAGCACTGACCACACATTTGCCACATGATAGCAACCTGTTTGCGGAAATCAGAGTTTTTAAGAAATGTTGATATAGGACATTTGTTATTTTTACAGACTATCAAATAAGGCGTTAGGCCTTGTCCCGTGATGAAGTCTGGATCAAGACAATATGTTCCGTCTTCTCTTCATTAATTATTCATAGGAGAATTAAAAACACTTATATGAAAGAGAAATGACAAGAATATTCTCAAAAGAATTAAGGACGCTAATCTTACAGAGAAATAACATGGTTAAAGCAATATACTGTGTATATAAAGCAATATAAAGACAAAAACATCTCTAGTTGTACAAGGTTTCATTCAAGTATCGACAAAAACAAGTAGTACTAAAACAAAACAACCCGTCTTTTTTTTACGTATACGGTCCGTTTTACGTTGCACGGTCTTGCACCAGATTTTGTTGTTCATTTCCTTTTTAATTCTTCCGTAAATGGCTGTTTCTAGTGTAAGACAGCCCATAGATGACAACTTCGCATAAAGCTGTCTTACATGGGTAAACGTCCAATCAAACGTTGCGATTTGTTCGACGTCACAGTTACTACCATAATAAACTCCTTGAATGATTTGACGTCACAGAAGAAAACTCCATAAGGAATGGCAAGTTTTACTTTCCTTCGGTTTGATCGTTGTATTTTACGGAAGAAATAGCTTCTTATATTCTACCAAAATTGAAGATTGGGATATCTTCCACTTGTGTGAGAAATTTTACGTCTTTTACCCTCGTTTCACTCGGGAAAAGACGAAATTTCTCATACTCGTAGAAGATATCCCTTATTTTAATAAAGTCTCGTAGTACATCAAGGGTATGTTCAGTCACTGTTGCAATTGTCACTACAGAAGTTTTACGGTTGTCACCACGATTTGACAGACTATTACAATGTTTCGGTTTCACAAATGAGAACAGATATCTTTGGGTAGATTCAGAGTTTGTTACCGGACTGACTTACACCAACTGTTACAAAATCGGACTTTTCACTGGAAGTGTGACGGGTGCCACGCGCAGAGCAGATCATGCTTACCCTTCCGGAGCACCTGATGATACCTCAGTTTTTATAGGGGTTCACACTGCTAGTTCTTTAGTTTTGTGACGTTCTTGTTCTTTTTTGTTTACTTGTTTTGTCTTTGTCATACTGTCTCAATTCGTGTAGGCTGTGAATTGCCGTGATTTTGGATTTATGATTTTAGAATTTCCCCTTTCCCCGTTCTTGCTTCGATATTCGTTTGCCGATTTATAAGAAACTATTATTCTTGTGTTTGGACTTTAAAATCAAACCGATATCTCGATACACAGTGATGACGTACATTTGCAGACAACCACGCATTGTAATTAAACTGCTGCAGTAATATTTTCTCGCAATACATGGGTGCCTTGTCTAGGAAAATCTCCAGGAACGGTTCTTTAACATTTCAAAAACTCATTGTTGAAGGCCTCATGATGACTTCAAGAACAACGATAAAAGAGTTCTCCCATTAGTATTTACTCCATATCTGTAAACTGTTAATGTATTTCTAAGATAAAAACATTCACGCGATACGTACAAGGTCGTGGATCATGATGATAAAAAATGATATGTTAACACGAACTACATCATGTTGGTCTTTGACTGGTCTGATACTTTTTCTATAGTCTTTAAACAATGTGTCCTGGAGTCTAGCTACATCTGCTGCCGTTGCTGTCTGACAAATTGTTGGCACTACAAAATAAAATTGAAGAAAATAATAATTCAGCAGAAATAATTGTTGCATGTGTCAAATTCGTAATACTTCTGTTATATAATAATTCAAGCCCTTTCCATCTCCGATTCTCTCCGCTCGGAGCTATCGTAGTGAGTGGAATATAACGACTGGAATATTCGGGTTATGTATGAACTAAAAACTGATTTAGTTTCATTTTCATCGTCTTGTGTCTTGCAGTACAAATTTTTTCCTGTCTGACCGATAAAATAGTAGGATGATTACGTACCAATCAAATTTTTACAAAAGTCAGTAAATAAATATTGTAAAGTAAAGAGATTGGTGCATGTAAAGTGATTAGCTCGAACCAAAAAAAAAAATGTAAAACTTAGTGCTATAACGTTAACTTGGTCGTTTATTTTAATAAACCAGTATTGGTTGTCAATAAAGTAGATGAAACATCATAAATATTCATTGAAGTAGTCAAAGT
>MJUU01010444.1:4542-53922 GCA_002080025.1 Modiolus philippinarum | reverse complement strand
TAACATCTTAAAATTCAAACGCAAATACCTCCACATATACTTGTAGGATCAAAATGTTAGATGTTAAAATTCATTTACATGGTTTCTGTAACGAAAGGAAAGAGCCGAAATTTTGAAAAAAAAGAAACTTTTTTTTAATTCTTACTTTCATTTTCTCAAAAAACTCCATTTTTCACAATGCAAAAATACAATGAACCTTTAACTGCGCGACATGAACGGGGATCACTGTTTTGTAGCTATTAACAATACAAATTTTGATCAGTCAATTATATTCAAAGGAAAACAATTCTTTGACTTTTGTTTTTCTACAGTCAAGTATATTCTTTGACTTTTTTTTTTGTACACACTCAATGAAAATTGTTGCTACTGCTTTAAAATGATATTTTTTTCGACAGAATTCAACTTGCTAGTTACAGATCTTTGAAATTCAAATAATATATAAGAGGCATCAATTCAAATAAGATATTGACGTTGCTGAGCAGCATGGAAAAGCATGCGTTTCTTCTGATGTTGAGTATATTCGGTTTCCACGACTTTTTACCAAATTATAATACGCAAACTCAAAGTGCTGAATTCTGTAGATGCAGATTTCGACAGTTCACGATACAGACAAAATTAACAATGAAGGGATATGGAGTAAATGCAAATGAGACAAAGTCTCTACAAATACATGGTTATAATAAGCAATGGAACAACGCTTTTATTGTTTTTCTTCATCTTGAAGTCACCATGAGGCCTTCAACAATGAGCTTAGCTAGTTCAAGACGGCCCCTAGCACCGGTTTGCGCGGAATTCATTGCTAATTGTCGAGCAACGCTACATCCATGCTTTTTAATCTAATGATCCATGGATTGATCACTTGGAAGGCCAGAAAAAAAGATTTTGATCATCTGAATAACAACAAATAACATAACCAAATAACCAGTCCAGATGTTCCATTAATAGAATTGAATTGTCTTTCTTTTGTGTCTTTTTGTTTATCTTTGTTTCATTTTTTTAATATTTATTTTATTATTTAAATTACAATCAGATCTTATCCCAAATACGTGCAAATGTTTTGGCAGAAAAGGCCATAACAAATGTCATCATTCAGGATGTTTTTTTACATAAAGTCTCTCCCATTTTATATCTTTTTTTACGACTTTCATAACAAATTTTATACAAATCAGCGATACAAATTACTGTAATCATAGATACTGACTTATTACAGGGTGATCTCCAGGCAAAGACATTTCAACTGTAGGAAGGCATAATCACTGCTTTTCAGAGTTTTATGGATATTTGTGACAAGATTTAATACTGAAATATAAATAAGATAAAGCACTTTCGTTATCTTCCTCGGTACACCTCAGAAGATTAGAAAGTGCTTTATCTATTACATATCTGTTAAAACGGCACATGCAGACAATGTCGTAGTGTTCCAAATTTCTATCACAATGTTGATTTTGACATAAATTACGAACTGAATTCTCTCATCTCGTCATAACAAGGTTGTCTGTTTCCTTCACAAAATTAATTATTTTACTGAATCACTTTACTACAGCAATGAATATTAATAAGTACAGTAGGCATACAACGCGTTGACATATCTGTTAGAAAATCGGTGACTTTGTAACTAGTATTGATACTTTATAATGCAGATATTCCCATCTCTTGAAAATTGGAAATGAACATGATATGGACATCATTATAGTAAACGCAATAAAACTATCAGCGGTAGCATTTGTAAGCTGATGGCTGTCGGATATTTATCTTTTCCGTTCTAGTTTGAATCCAATTAACTGACAATGAATTCCATAGTGTACCCTTAAATGTATTATGGTTTGTATATCGCAAAACATGAAAGGATACAACATGTATCTCAATGAAAATTAGCAAGTGTTACAGTCTCAATATTCTGGAGATATACTAATCAATTATGGACTTTTTACGAAGTCAATATATTATATATGGACCTGTTAGGTTTATATTGACCGAGGACGAAGTCCGAGGTCAATATATTCCTAACAGGTCCATATTTAACATATTGACAGAGTAAAAAGTCCATCATTTTTATATTATTTATGTAATTTTATGGTATCTCATCACATTTTTGTCACGGGGGGAAATTTTGTCAGTACATCGGAATTTAATTAGAAATGGAACCTTTATTTGAAGGCGGGTGTGGTTCTGCCATCATCATCTAGAATGGGTTACACGAGTGCTCATAGGATAAATAATTGCCGACATTTCTCTTATATTTGTAAATAAAAATCAAACAAACAACTAAGCCTTTTTATTAGCGTGTTTACGTGAAGTGTGCAATAAAAATTCATGTGACAACTGTTTAATACATTGTTCATTGATTCCAGTGGTTGCTCTGTAAAAACATGTTAATATCCCCTTTTATTCCCAAGGTGGAAACTCCTATTAATGTGTAAAACGTTTTCCAATATTTATTAAAAATTATGAGACCTTTCTTAGTGAAAAACCATAGTCTGAAAGTCCAACTAGACATATAGCGTCAATAAAACTAAAAATAGAAACATAGCGTCAATATTCTTAAAAATAGAAACATGGCGTCAATATACCTAAAATTAGAAACAACGCTGAACTATACTGAATATTCTTAAAATCACGTGAGCGTTTTAGCCAATGAGATAAATAGGAACGTATACCATATGTAATATAATAAAATATGACTCAATACGGTATAGATATATGTGAAAATTAAAATAAAAGGTATATGTCAGTTTTATTCAAAGTATTATTTAAAAAGAACACGAAAATACCAAAAAATCATCTGTTATCGTATCCATTTGAATTTAAATGATGATAGATGTAAATCAAAGTGCAGATACATGGCAAAAAATGAGAATAAAGAAAAACAAAGGCCCGAGCAAGCCATATTAAAACACAACATTCAAAACTAAGGCAACTAGTAACACTTGAGAGTAAAATCAGGTGCACCGGAAAAGTAAGCATGTCTGCTATGTATACGGTACTCGTCACACTGCCAGTGAGTCAATTCCGGGTTAGGTCAATACCAGTTATAAAAAGTCCGTGCAGACCTAAAATTTAGCTGATAATGTCCAAATTTTATGATGACGGCAAAATAATTTATACAAGAAGGGACGAAAGTACCAAAGGATACGTAAATTACTCGGCAGCTGTTGGAATTGTGGTTTTGTTTATACAAAAAGCATTGCATCAACTACAACAGTATCATATTAACTGCGAAATGTACATTTCATCTCCATTAGGTATATTGCTAGTATGGAATGTTACAATATTCTTTTTAATATATCTTACAAGTTTAAGACATGAAATAATACGCCCTATCAAAAATTTATTGATTGCAGTGTATATTTAGGCGTGCGAACAATGACGTTGCGTTATATACCAATAAAACCTACAATCTAAGATTTGAGTAGTTGAATTTGGAGATGAAAGCTTGAATATCAGTAAATGCCGAAACACATCCTAACGAGAACAAATTATAGACAAGTTATATCTGTGTTATAAGTCTCCTAAACAAACTGTCATCAGACCCTCTTTAAAAAATCTAAGCAAGGGTTCCCCTTATAAATATTGCTGAAATAAGAGTATATTCTGTATCCATAACCATTTGTCTCAAAATTTTAAGTGTCTGATCATAGTTACTATGATTTACTATTCATTATAGTCAATTGTGGACCCACGTTCAAAAACAAATTGGGTAGGGGTTCCACTTGAAATTTAGGTAATACTCATTGTTGCATCAAAATGCAATTATCGACACAAAAATAGTAGTTACAGTGAAATTTCCAATGCTGTGGAACTGACCCTATCTTACGTACATAAAAACTTATAAAGTTGCATGGACATAGTGATGATAGTTTCCGAGAAACATTTAAAACCATAAAAAACATTCAAAATGTTACTTTCCCATAGGGGTCTCTGTAGTTTCTGGTTTGGTTTTCCTAGCAACCAAATGCTAATCTATCAATTTTAGACCGCCTTTCAAAAAATTTATAACCTAGGTTATACCTAAAATTTTCAACAAAGATACTATTCTGCCTTTTTCTGAAAATGCCAATTTTTGATACTATTGCTTATATGACTATGGTAGTTATTTTGGAATTTCCAATGACTTGGAACTCATCTTACATAACACAAAATCTTCGCATGAAGTTGAATGGAGTAAGTGAGAAGTGTCTAAGAAACAGTGAAATGCTACATTCCAAAAATAGAAGTTTGCATAGAATATACATTGAACAGTGTTTTATACAGTGTTTTACCAGCAGACTAGGCTCCTTGAGCTGACCGGCAGTCTAGCGGCGAGCACTCCTTGACCCATCTTTCAAAATTACGTGTTGTCCCCATTTCCTTTTCAAGATTGTGGTCATGGAGTTAGTAGTCTACCTGTTTGGGGCTTTATTCGTATGTTTATAATACTATAGGGAAACTCGTTAGAGAAAGGGGAGATCTGGGTACCCATAAACCGGTTAAACCCCACCGCTGGCTTTTGCTAGTGCCGGAACCAAGTCCGGCTGTACCGAGTTCCTATGGTTGTTTACATTTGTTTTTTTTTTTGCCCAGTTCCTTGGTACATTGTGGCATGTGACTATGTTTTTCGGCCATTGTAGGTGTTTCCTGTTATCTTTTTCTTCTATTGAAACAGAAATGATAGTTTCCAAATGTATAGTAACCAAAAGTTTAACCCCAAGAAATACAATGAAGCTTTAGACTTTTTGTCGTCAAGAGGCTTATTTTGCGATATAAGTTCATTTAAAAGGCTTTCTATGCATAAATCACTGGCTGTCCTTGTAAACTATTGTGGTCAGGACAATTACCTTATATCATTGGGTGACTAACGAACACAATTGCACGATCAAGGAATAATTATTTCTCCAGAATTGGATCTACTTCAGATAATAAGACATACTATAATTGCTAAGAATTTAAGAAAATCACAACAGCAAAAGTGCAAGATACAACAGGAAAGGCTTCTAATTGTATTGGTGTAAAAAGGTCAAAGTTGTTCGAAAAAGCAAGAGACGACTCCCTAATAAAATAAGGAATAGATTTTGTTTGTTTGAAATGCGCTGTATTTTAGATTGTTATAATGTTTTGAAGTAATTCTAAAAAGCTAGTTTAGAAGCATAACGTTTGTAGAGTGGTACTTAGCATTTTTAAAGTCTAGGCTGTGTTCTGCAAGGACCTACGAACTGATAGAAAATTCAAATCAGTAAGATCATCTCATTTCGATCTCCGGATTTGAGATTATCTGACGAAAGAAGTGTTGCAATGTACATATTTAAATCTGTTTCGGACGTTAACATTAGGACATCGGCAATCGCTGAAACAGTGGTACATAGCTATTCATATGTGTGATAATGTGTTCGATGAAAAGCTATTTGCCTCTGTCGATGGTTTCGACTTTCCAATATGAAAAAGAAAGGAAATGGGGTAAATGTCAAGGACACAATAGTTAACTTCCCGTTTTTGAGCACTAACATTCCAATATCTATGGCAAATGGTGTCTACATTTCACAACTGATTTGCCATTGTCGCGCCTGTTGTTTGTACAGCGATTCTGTCAACAGAACGAAATTATTTGTTTGTTTTGTCTTCGTCCATACTGTCTCGATTCGTGTAGGATATGAATTACCGTGTTTTTTTTTTAATTTTTTATCTTGGAATTTCCCCTTTAACAATAAAGGGATATGGAGTAAATGCAAATGAGACAAAATCTCTACAATTACATGGTAAAACCAAGCAATGGAACAACGCTTTTATTGTTGTTCTTCATCTTGAAGTCACCAAGAGGCCTTCAACAATGAGCATTACTCATACCTCAAAGCAAGTTCAAGACGGCCCCTAGCACCGGTTTGAGCGGAATTCATTGCTAATTGCTGAACAACGCTACATGTACATCCATGTCTTTTTTCCCTTTGATCCATGGATGCAGGATCGTCAACAATCAAACATAAACCTAACTGGCAAAATGTTCTTACAATCGCTGTAGTTTACTTCTTTTTGATTTGTTATTCGTTTGCCGGTGTATTTCAAAGATTGGAAAATATGTTACAAATAAGGCCTACAGTTGTCGTGATTTGACTCTGAGAAAGCACGATAAGATTAAATTCGAAACCGATTCCTGTTAAAGTTGTATTTGAAACGTCATATATTTGCGATAAATGCAACTTCTGGTCACTCTTTATGAACAAACCTATAGAAAGGGTCCTGCAAACCACCATGAGCTGAAGTAAAAAAAAAATAGACGTGCATAACAATCTGACACT
Organism: Modiolus philippinarum; assembly: GCA_002080025.1. Taxonomy (NCBI): domain Eukaryota; kingdom Metazoa; phylum Mollusca; class Bivalvia; order Mytilida; family Modiolidae; genus Modiolus; species Modiolus philippinarum. Next base: position 47,656 of record MJUU01010444.1, on the reverse strand, counting down.
TGTGCTGAAACTGGCTTATGTTGAAAATTGTATATCCTAAATCATAACTTTGAGTGGTAAAAACAGTGCTTACTAAATGGCAGATAAAAACTGATCCACCTTGTCGAAAAATGTGAAGAGAGTCATTTATTGATAAGGTCAAGCATGTGGCAAAGATTTCACTGAATCGAAATGAAGATTTACAACCCAAGCTAACATTCCGTTTTTGAGTCATTTCCTTAAAAAGACTACACAGTCTATACATATCAAACGAAAAAGATGACAATTGTAACGACCTTTTAATGGCAGCTTGAGGTGTAAACTTTTGACTTCGTTTCAGTACAAGTTTTGCCACTTGTTTGACCGTAGGCTTGTCAATTCCATACGATACGTCATAAAAAGGACTATGTAAAAAAAAGTAGCAAAATATCGAAGTTACTGTGAACTGAAAGTACGTTCTTTATCTGAGAAAATAAATACCGACACATTCCAGATCTCATTGTACCTACAAACTGCATTTTTTTAATTACATCCTAAATTCTGTCATGTGACCACAGCTTAATGCAATCACGAAGGGTGCAAAAGAAGTGAAGTAAAAAGTTTAAATGATTGTTTACGAGAGCAAAAATGTTAGTGGATAAAACTTTCGGGACGCCGATATCGATGCCTTAGTAAGATAACTTATAGAAAATAAAGGAAAACTACATCAACTTTATTGAACATGAAAATGAATTTGATTGTTTTGAATAATTGACTACTTTTGGATCAGTCTGATTTATTATCTTGTTAAAATCTGAAAGAGCACCTGCGATACCTCAATTTCATCATAATTGTTCGATGTGTAACAGGACCCATCAATTTGTTCTATTTGTACAAATGTAAGCGAATATGTATTGTCAAATTTGATTGGTCTCTTCGGAATTCAATGGCTTGCACGGAAGTAAATTAACACATGATAACTTGAGCACCGATTTTCTTCATTTCGAAGTATGAGGTATTTCACGTCAGTAAGTGTATATTTCAACTAAAAACAATGTAAACAAAAACCACTCCATAAAAAGGATATTTTTAGTACTGTATGGTTGATTTTTTACGTTATACTGTTGACACATAGTCAATGGTTTTGCTGCCGGGGTTTTGCTGTGTCATCAAATTCCGCCAAGACTCAAAATTTTCGAGCTCACGAGTCTTTCGAAAAAAGGAAACAAAATTTCTGGCATTGAAATTGAGATCGCTCTAGATTCATTTTATTCAACAAAACTTAAAGGTATTGTCTTAATTTATTGTAAATAAAACACCGCTTTCGCACGTAATCTTAATTCTCTTTTTAGTTTAAGATTTGAATTTGAAACCTTTAGTTTGGAAAAAATACAAAATATTCAATGTCAAGGTCAAATAATGTATACATATCCGTCAATGTACTATTACCGTCTTCATTTTGTCAAATTGATGAATTTAATAATTAACGCGATTTTTTGATCGGGGATGATTACTCATTAATTTTGTGTAATATTTTTGGCGTATCCTTTGTAAATAATGATGGTATTCTACAGGGTAGTTGAACGAAAATGGTCAGGGTAGGCCACGGCTATTTCTCATAAATTTATTATTGTCGATTGGTTATTTCATGAAGACGCACACACCTGAACTATTTCGTAGGAAGGAAAACCATGCACTCTGAATCCTGTAAGACTTCTGAACGCAATTTTACAAAACAATCGTCGGATCTGAAACGAGCACTGTGAATAAAGAATCTTTTTTTTTTTTTTGGTATTGTTATACATTTTACATCAGAAGAAAACGAAAATGACCATAAATGAATGAAGATCCTTGGATCATAGGATTTAAGTCAGTAAGATAAATAAAAAATCGCCCTTTGACTATAAACAATGCAGAGCTGGGGAAATTTGCAAATGTAGAGAGCGAAGATCTCAGTCCTGAAATCGGTATGGTTTTAGTATGATCATTTATTGTGCCATCAAAAGTGATTGGTTGATATAGTTAACTGCACTTCATCATAAGCATTATCTCTGATATTTGTATAACATCAGACGTAACTTGAAAGTAAAATTCCGATGACAGCAGAAATTCAATCTCAAGAAGATTAATTGCCGGACGTATTTTTTCGGCTGGAGGAGTATGTCATATGTAATATTGTTGAAATTTGCCATTTTCATAATAATATTATTTTTTATTCGTAATTGTTGGTAATATAATACATCTACTTGACGAATGTACTATCAGTTATATTTTTGTTCGATTATTGGTTTAAGTAGTTTTGTCTGTTCTATATACAAAAAGACCCAAACAACAGGCCCAGTATAATGTATTGTTATCAAAAATGGGAACTTTGTGTGTCAAAATACAACTCTGAATCGTCTCTGCCATCTACGATACATTATCACAGCTGATAAAAAAGGAAATCTAAAACTGTTGGGCTGATTTTCAGACGTATGGTAGTATGTACGATACATTATCACAGCTGATCTACACTGAGCTCTTATGATGTACTTCGTTATACAGCTCTAGATAGAACCTACGAGAATGCATCTGAAAACTATGATTTTATAGCTTAGATAGCAGAGTTGTCATAGATGTCACAGCAGAAAAGATTCTAGTCTCGGAGAGGAAATTATCAAAAGTGTGCTGATAAAAAAGGAAATCTAAAACTGTTGGGCTGATTTTCAGACGTATATATATATAGAATAATGGTAGTTTTGAAGGTCGAGACAGAAAATATCATCGTATCGCAGCGAGTCCGATAGGACGAGCTGTGGTACTATTGATATTTTCTGTCGAGATCTTCAAAACTACCATAATTGTTTTTATCGGCAACATCGTTAGAGTCCTGATGTCAATTTCATGACGTCATTGCCTAATATTTTCTTGTATCAGGTCAGTACGGAGATACTGACAATATCAGTCAGTAAGATCAAAGAGAAAATATACATATTGCCAATACAACAAAGTACCGAGGTTGCCGTGAATTAAATTTCTGCGTATTGTCATTTCGACAACTTATGTTTCTTCAGTGCACATGAAATTAAAACATCTACAAATCTTTAAATTGAAATATGTGTAAAAATTAAAGAAAACAATTTAGGATCTAAACACAACGCCAAAATCAGCCATGTACATACCTATGCAAAAGGGAGATACTCCTTACTATGAATAATGGAAATAATGAATGCAAGACACCTAAAAAAATATTTGATATGAAATTAAAGATCTTTTACAGTTGAGGACCCGTAAACGTATTCAGAGTATTTGGGATAGTATGTAGTATACCAGATAGCATCTTAATTTTAATAAAGTAACCCCAGTAAATCATTTTATTTTGTGTACAGTAAGTATGAATATTTAACAATTTGAGGAAGAACGTTAGCATTGCGATTATTCCTCTCTCTCTCTGCAATATCATCCATTAGCATTACTGGACTCTTGTCAGTAAAGCCTTTATGTGTAAGCAAATCAAAATCTACCTTAATTATTTGAGTTATGTTTTGCTGCTTTATTATTGTGCCAAATCTTGTTTCAGACACTTTCCCATTCTTCATAACAATAGTCAACGAAGGGTGATATATAAAAGCATTGAAATAACTGTCGTACATTTTTTTTAGAGAAGATCAAGTCCAGACATTTTGAAGACTGGGAGCCAAAAAATATATAAGATCTGAAAGAGAAGAGAAGATCTCAACTTGAAGTCAAAATCTGCAGAAGACAGAGATTTGCAGAATGGGGATACTCTTTGGTATCAGATAAAAATTTGTTAAACTATACAAGAAAACTCATTGGTTTTAATTGTTCACCTTTTCTGATAAATTAAGATAAGAATCCTATGTTTGTTTCTTTTCCATGTTTAGATTCTCTCAGATTCTATCATGCCGTATCCAAGTACCCACTTCAGAAAGTTCTGATTTTATTTATTTTTGAAGTAAGTGACAAACTACTGAAACCACATATGAAAAGTGCCAAAAGTATTTTAAATCCTGCTGAGAATAAAAAGAAGTCACGATCTCTTCACAGTCTGGACTATTCTCTTTGGATCCTATGAAATTAAAAGATATAAATGGATGACAAGTCTATGTCCACAAGAATCTTTTTCAGATTATTCAAACCCTTAAGACAAATTCATTGTGTTGATAGGCTTTTCTTTACTGACATTTTATAAAGTTTCCCTTAATTTGTCTATGAAAATCATTTAAGGTAGATGGGTAGTCCAATTTTTTTTCCATGGATTTTCTTTATTTTCTCAGGAACGTTTCCTTATTATATTAGCATTGAAATAAAAAAATAAAAAAGGGGGGTCACCATGCTTGTTTTTAAAGTAACTGATATCAAAATAATCAAATATTTCTAATGAATATATAGGGAAAAACGGGTATATTGTTGATTTCTTTAAAACTATTCCATAGATTTTTTTTCTACTTTTTTCATGTGTTAGCCCTTTGAACATACTTTCAAAAAATGCAAAGAAAAATGGGGGTCACCGACTTTGATTTCCATAAAATTTATAAAATTTGAATTTTCATAGTGATATCTATGTAAAATATTTTTATCAGATTATCTCCCTTTTTCAAATATCTTGTTCCGACTTATTTAATTATCAAGTTACCATGGCTCCTCTTATTAGATAAAGACATGTAAATTCAGCTCTATGTAGGTCCTTTGCATATTGTATTATGAATATAATATTGATTGGTTTATTGCAAATAAATGTATTTGCATATTTAAAAAGCAGATAATACCACAACAACATAAATAACGAATTCAAAATGGCGGAAGACTACCGATCTACCTTAAATATCAACAACTCGAGTTGAAGACACATTGATTAATGCCAATGAGACAACCCACATGTATCTCATCAACCCCATAGCATACAATACAATTAGAAAATAAAAGATATTAGTTAGCACATACAATGGCCGAAAATTACAATAGTTGCGGGCTACAATCCACGTGGGAACTTCAATGAAAGATAAAAGAGAAACGTTTACATTGTTAAGAATTCTGGGTATTGGCAATCGGCACTAGCAAAGCAAGCTTTAGTTTTAAACCAGTTTATGGGTACCATTACTTTCTTTACTGCTATCCCATTTCCCTTTAGTATTACAAATATTCGAAGTGAACCCAATAAACTCAGGTAGACTGCTTTCTTTAAAACCACTACTGGTATATTGAATAAGAGGAGAATGAGACAAAGCTTAATTTGTAAAGATATGGCAAGTGGTACTAGCCGCCAATCTCCAGGATTGCTCATAGAGGCTAGTTACTTTTGAACTACGGAAGTTAAATCAAACTAGAAACCTAACAGAGGGTTTGGTCAAGAGTCATCATGTATTTTAGTAAGACATTGACAGTATCAGTGAGAGGCCGGTATACGTGTAAAATCTTTGGGACCTAGATTTCAAAACCACCCTTACACAACTCATGAAACCTGTCATGTAGATAGCCCACATGAAACTTGTCAAACCTTATCAAACAATACATTCAAACAACTCACATTAAAAACTTCAAAACTTTAAACAAAAAAAACGGACATACAAACAAGAAACATATTAACTTTCAGCATACAGCACAAACAATCAATTAGAAATTCATCAAAACATCAACATTCAATATAAGTAACAGAATTCATGAACCTTCAGTGTACGATATCAAAATGGAACACGGTAGACAAAGTCCCCTTGCTATGCAAACAAACCGCGCTTATCTCATCACAGGAAGATATGACGTGTCTATGTCCAAAATAAAAACGAACATTTTAGCTAGATTTCACGTCTTCATGGATTTGACATTACCGATTTTGACTAAACCCTGGATTTATTCACTGATAGTGTGACGGGTGCTGAAACACCTGATGGCACTCTCGGTTTTCATTGGATTTCACACTATTAGTGCCTTAGTTCTGAATTTCGTGTTTTTATTTCCGTGCCTTATGGTTGTCTCATGTCCTTGTTGTGTCTTTATTTTTCTGCGTTCTCATTCTTGTCATGTCTCTGGACTTTGATTTTTTTATCACCTCCCCTGTTCCTTCGGTATGCTACTGCCGTTGTTCTGTAATAAGCAACATGATTCTCCTCATAACATTGCCGTTTAGTCCAAAAAACCTACACGAAAACTCTTGGCATGTAATACAAGTTCGATAAACATTGGCATACAACACGAACAACACGTAACAGACTCAACAACACAAATACAAGCTATCACCAAACGCTGACATTCAAAAACCGAAAAATATGGATATAAAGACGGTGGCCCCTATTTTCTTCTCATTTAATGTATTTTTAAGGGGCTATGCTCAAGTCATTCATGACCAACTTTTAAAATCTGTGTAGAAGTTGAAAATGGATACTCTATCTTTTGAGAGTTGAATTCAAAAATGTCATTTTCTGTGAACAATGAGCACTACAAATTTCGGATTTGAAAATGAGATTAAAATGGGAATATTAAAGGCAAGATAAAACTCACGCAAGGTTTATGCATTTCTTCTCACAACGTTAAGAAAATCCCAGGTTTATCTTTCAGCAGGAGGTGAAATGATATTGATTTTCACAGTATATAATTATTCATATTTAACATTTCTTATTTTCATTTAAATATATAAATGCTTCAAAAAAGTAATTATTATTATATATTTTTTTTTGACAAGAGCTAATGGCTTCCTCCTCTCATGTTTTATGTCAGTCTAAACATGACATAAAATAACAGAAAATGTTGTATTTACAAAGTAATCATCATTTGTGTTTAGATTTTATCTGCACTGATGAGACATAATTTGTAGAAATGCGCATATGCAGAAAGTAAATTCACAGTGACTTCGGTATTAAGTTATTTGTGAAAGAGGAATGGCCATTTCCGTAAATTTATTTCCTTCATAATTCTACTTTGCTAATGCATTAAATCTTCTCCGAAAAGATTTTAACGAGTCTTCTGTTTTTTACATTGTTAAAACAAAATCAATTCAAATGCATTTTCACAATTTAGGATAAAAAAATTGAGCCAATGAACTTTTCATTTGAATGCAATTTTGACCGATTTAGACACTATTCATACGTTTTGTCAAAATTCGTTTTATAGCACCTCCAGCACCAAACTAAGCTAACTGTTATTTGGAGACAAATGATTATACACTCTTAACAAAAAAAATTCTTTTAGTTCAAGGTGTACTTCGAGTAGCACCGTTATACCAAACACTGTAAAGTGGGTAGAATGGACATAAAAGGTTATTTACAGCTATTATCAACTGCTAATATGTCAGAACATGCAAAAACCTTGATCATCTTACACGATTTTCGACAACATTTGATCATATTTTAAAATGACGCAGCAGAAGGACAAACTGCACGGCTTAATGGCCCTACTTCTTGGCTGAATACAAATCATCGAAGCTAAAATCACTACAAAAAATTATACTTGAAACACTGCCATCCGCCGCTGGTACTTGATGTAGGCTAGGGAAATAAGATGTAGACTTCTGGAAAATTCGCATAAATACCAAGTAAATTATTCATCATCTAATGTCCACAAGACAACTCTATGGGAAAACTGTTCCCGAGGGCAGTCCATAAATTATGTAGTACATAACAGAAAATAAAGAAACCGGAACTTGAACAGGCAAAGTATAGTAAACCGGAAGTCACGTGAGCTTTAGTCCCGTATTCAAGTAAACTATCCCGCTGTCAAGTTAATTACTGTAAATATCGGAAGCAGGAGCTTGATTTCTGATATGAAGTATATTGTCGATACTTTTCGGCAAGTACACCACTACTGTAGGCGATATACTGAGTATTACGTACTCATATAGTCTGTGAAATTAATAAATATCAGTCGTTGCTTCATCTTATTATCCTCTCTATCAGCTTTTACAAGTTTTTCGGTTAATGGACTTCCAGATAACTAAATACCGAAGTTACTGTGAATTTACTTTCTGCTTATGCGCATTTCGACAACTTATGTCTCTTCAGTGCAGATAAAATCTAAACGTTTGAAAGACCATCAACTCAAAAATATTTAAAATCTGATAGAGAACAAATAACCAAAATGGTCTAAATGTAAAGCAAAAATCAGCTAAGGACAGAGCTTTGCATGAGGGAGATACTCCTTAGTTTTCAATAAATTTACAAAAATTTAGGTATTGTAAGGTTCCAAAAATAATTGGCTTTCGGGTCAGCACCGAAGTACTGACTACTGGGCTGGTGAATACCCTCGGGGACTAACAGTCCACCAGCAGTGGCATCGACCCAGTGGTAACAAATAACTAAATACCGAAGTTACTGTGAATTTANTTTCTGCATATGCGCATTTCGACAACTTATGTCTCTTCAGTGCAGATAAAATGTTTTGGTTTTTTATCTGCACTGATGAGACATAAGTTGCCGAAATGCGCATATGCAGAAAATAAATGAACAGTTACTTCGGTATTTTGTTATTTATTACACATCAACCATTGTGTAATTGATGGAATGAAACATGAAAAATTTTTAAAAAAAATTATCAATATGCAATAGTTCACTATCTATTGAAAAAAGGGCGGGACTTTTATTATTTCGTGCTAATTTTTGCGGTTTCTTTAACTGGGACATTTTGGTGGATATCAATTTTTGCGGTTTTTAGGAACAGCTAAGAATATAAATACCGTGTGATTGTTTTTCAAATATTTGCGGGTACTAATTTTCGCTGTCTTTTGTCAACTGCGAAAATAGCAAAAAATTGTATCCCGCAATAATTACTTCGTTTACATTATGCCAATAGTTTTCGTATAAATATTCGTATTGTCATTGAAAATTAACTCATATCAAGTCAGATTAATCTTATTTTCACCCTTTGAGTATCAAAATATTTTTTTCTGAATACATTTATGCCTGTTTTTCTTTGTTTGACAATTCGGATCTAACATGTTTGGATTGTAACATTCATTCGGTATCCTACGAAAATTGCGTGAGTTAAAAAATCACTGACGTTAAGCAATATTTGAACATTTTAGTTATAGAGCTTTCATCTAATGGAAATGTCCGTTAGGCATGTAGCATTTTAGCGTCATATATATAAATTATAAACATCTTACAGCATATTTGCACATTGGATATATTGCTCTTTTATTAGATGCAGACATCTTTCAATGCAATGTAATTCTTGTCTTTATTAAACTGTAAAGAACACTTATTACCACTACAAGGACTCTCAGTTATAAGTTAAAGATGTATTTTCTAGTATACCCAGAAGAAATTGAGAAGAGATTTATTTTCCAATGGCATAATTAAAACGGTTGATTCTGTCTGCAGGATTTATTCTGTTTCCCATAGATCAATCAAACAAAATTATAAATTGTCAGGGATCTAAGATCAGAGACCAGAATTATAGACAAAATGTAGTAGTCTAGTTCAGAAATGCAAAAATACTCAATGTGGGTGGTAATAAAATAAAAAGTAAGGTTCTTACGAATAACATTATAACCTTTTCACGTTAGAGAAGAAACCTTCCGGTCTTCATGAAAAGTATAGTTAGTTCGTATATGAATACCGAATCAAGAATGAGGAAAGGGGGAATTCAAAATAATAAATCCAAAAATCACGGCAATTCATATCCAACACTAATTGAGACAGTATGACAAAGACAAAACAAATAAAACAAACATGAACAAGAACGCCACATAACTAAAGCACTAGCACTAGAACATTGCAACGGTCTGTCAAAACGTGGTGAGGACCGTAAAACTTCTGTAGTGACAATTGCAACAATGACTGAACATACCCTCGATGTATAAGTTTTTGAGACAGTAATTTCGCTCTGTTGACAAAATCGATGTACAAACTACAGGCACGGCAATAGCGAATGAGTTGTGAAATGTACACACCATATGCCGGAGATGTGATGTTTGTACTGCTGAAAAACGGGAAGTTCACTATTGGAAAGTCGAAATCATCACTCTTGTCGTAAAGTTTTGTTTTCAGACGAGTTGTCAATGTAGAGGTATAGGTCCAGGTATGATGCTGATGATGGTGTATCGGTGGTCTCTTTAATTTCGAGTTCATTTGAGTACATAAGATGAAAGTTATCATTAAATTGAGGATTGTTCAATGAAAGAACATCATCTTATAACGTAAGCTGAAATTAAAGGACTTGGCTAGCTTATTGTCTTTTTTTCTGAACTAGCCCTTGTTTCAACCTGGCTTCATACGAATAAAGAAACAAATCTGCTAAAAGGGGCACAAAGTTAGTCCCCATAGGTATCCCTATTGTCTGCTGGAAAACTTCTACAAATATGTTATTAATCAAGCATTCCAACATCCTCCTCTGTATATTTTTTGTGTGAATCAGTGTGATGTTTAACAAAATAGGCCACATCTTTACCTGTCACTAAATATGAATATCTTCTTTCACCCTTATAGTACAGAAAGTTGAATCCCAGAGTACTGACTTAAACTTATCGTGTGGAAGAGTAGTATAGACAGTAGAAAAATCAAATGTTTTGACACTGTTGCAGTGGTTGAGTTCGGTTTAAGGTAGATATTATAATATGTCTTCTGAGTTTTTGAGAACCCACATCGGAAAGAAGCAATTCGGAAAACCTGTCATTGGCGTTGTGACGACCATCGATCATATAGGCTCTAAATGGGGATACCGGGAATTCAACGAATCATTAACTGTTGGCACATGTATCAATGATTTTGCAATTTTGGTAATTTTACTATATTTTCACAATATCAAATTCTTGTAATGAAAATAATTATTAAAATACATCGAATAATCAAATAATCATAAATAAATGGCCCTAACAATAACGTAATGAAGATTTATACGAGAAGACTCATTATAATTTGGCAGTTGGTAAGAACGTTTCTTGAGCCTTGGATTTTACCTTGTAAAGTCTTATTTCGTGTTCTTATTCTGCTTATTCTGGTGTCAACAAAAAAGGAAACGAAAATATGCTTTTCGAGCTCATAAAAGAAATGTTCTTTGTTTCAATCGCAAGGCTACGACATCTCTGCATGAGAAATTATACATATTTCCGAGTTTTTTTCTTTCTTTTTTTAATTAGAGGATTCAATATTCCTCCTTTCATTCTGTTTAAACGTCACACCTTCACTCTCCCATTCCCATACGACTGTCCTTTCCAATAATTTTCTACTACTGAACTTTCTATAACCTGCCGATATTTCATTATACCAATTTGCGTTACATCAGAAAACACTCTGATGGATCTCTTATTTCACTTACAAATTATGGAAATCATGGAAAAACCGGTAGGGGGCATACATCGGTATATATTTATTGTGCCCTACAAATTTATTGTTAGCTTGAATCAAGAGCTGTAATGTTACAAAATTTATCGCTCGCAAGCGCGATTCAAAATAGTAAGCTTATAAAGATTCAATACATCTTGAACGAAAATTGGAATATGTTTTTTTTTTTTTTTTTTTTTTTTTTTTTTTTTNTTTTATCACTATTTATTTCGAAAGGTAACTTAATATCTACTAGTTTTAAATATTTTTTCTATGGTATTATTTTCATTAAAAATTTACGTATATCTCATATTTTATTTTACCCTTCAAGTATCTTTTTTCTGAATACATGTTATGGTTGTGCTTCTTTGTTTGACATCATGGATGATGGATCTATCATGTTTGGATGGTATCCTACTCCATTGAAGAGTGATAAGCTCATTGCATATTTACATATTGCATGCCATTTTACCAAAATTGCACAACTTCAAACATAACTGACGATAAGCAATATCTGAACTTTACAGTTATAGAACTTTCATCTTAATTGGAAATTTCCGTTAAGGCATGTAGCATATTAGCGTCATATATATACATCATTAACATCTAACAGTACGTTTGCACGTTCAATATATATGGCTGTTTTATGTGCTGCAGACATATTTCGATACAATGTAATTTTTGTTTTATTAAACCGTAAAGAACACTTATTACCACTGTAAATGCTCGGTAATAGATGTACTTTTAAGGATACCTAGAAGAAATTGAGAAAAAATTTATTTTCTAATGGAATAATTAAAACGATGAATTCTTGCTACAGGATTTATTTTGTATTCCATTAATAAATCGAACTAGGCTATGGCTATGACTCCTATTGATATAAGATAGGAGACCATGACTAAAGTAAAGATTGGTTGTCGAGTTTATAAAAAATGGATTGCAAAACACTCACATGGACTCTTTATCATAGGAAACAACGGCAGTAGAATACCGAAGGAACAAGGGAAGCGAAGACTACAAAAATCGAAATCCAAAGACATGGCAAAAACGGCAACAGAGAAAAACAAAGACAAAACAAGGACGTGAGACAGCTACAATGCACGGAAATAACAAGACGACATTAAAAACTAAGGCACTCATTGTGTGAACTCGCATGAAAACCGGGAGTGACATCAGATGCTCCGGAAGGGTAAGCATGTTCTGCTCCGCTAGTGGCACCCGTCACACTATCAGTGAGTCAATCCAGGGTTGAGTCAAAACCGGTTATGTCAAATTCGTGAAGACGTGAAATCTAGCTGAAAATGTCCGTTTTCATTTGGGACACAGACACGTCATATCTGTCAATGATATGGTGACGGCCATACAATTTCTGAAGGGGTGAAAGCAACAAAGGCTGAACAAATCCCTGACTAAGCAACGTTTGGGACAGTGCTTTTGCTCTATTCAAAAAATCGCTGTATAAACTACATGCTCGACAGTAACGAATCAACTGTGAAATGTACACTCCATAGGCTGGAGAGGTAGGTATATTGCCTCTCAGACCCTTCTGCAAAGTTTGAAAATAACGCTTTTGACCCACGTTTTTTCTGCTGGCGTATTCAAACCATAATTTAAATGCGTATCATAAGAATTAAGTCTTATTTCTTCTTTTCAGGTGACCTGTGCAACAAATATATTTTACGAAAGGATATGGAGTAAATGAACATGAGACCATGACTCATTTGTTAACTGCAACTGCAGTAAATTTTAATTAGCTGTATGACCATTTTGAAAATAAATTCGTCATCATCAAATAGGTCTTTTGTACGACTATGTGTCATTTTTTGTTTAACAAAGGAGACAAAGTTCGAATATATCCGAGGAATACTTATAATTTCTTCTATAAAAACAAATCCTAATTAGGAATCGTTTTCATTAAATTAAATTGTTGTCGAAGCACTTTTTTGTCGAGCAATGGTACACTTACATTTGCTCCATCTTACATAGCTCTGTCCTTAGCTGATTTTAGCTTTTATATATAGGTTTTATTGGAAAATTATTCACTCTGCACATATTTCGGATTATGGATTTCTAAATGTTTTGATTTGATCTGCACTGAAGAGACATAAGTTGTCGAAATGGCCATATGCAGAAACTAAATTCATGGTAACTTCTGTATTTTGTAATTCATTATCAATGGGCCGATACTTCTGCTGGTGGACTGTTAGTTTCCGAGGGTATTTACCAACCCAGTAGCCAGTACGTCGGTGCTGGCCCAAAAACCAATTTTTTATTAGTATTTGGAAACTTGCGATGTCTAAATCTAGGAAAATTTTGTCTAACACTAAGGAATATCCCCTCTCTTGCATAGCTCATATCTGATTTTGGCTTTTCTATTTAGATTTTATCGGAAACTTGTTCTTTATCACTTCTGCACATATTTTGAACTATGGATTTCCAAATATTTTGATTTGTTCTGCATTGAAGAGACAAAAGTTGTCGAAATTGCCATTTCAGAAACTAAATTCACAGTAACTTCGGTATTTTTTAGTATTTTGTTATTTACAGTGAAACCTAAACAAGCATACATGTAAATGACATAATATAAATTGATTAAGTTTGTGAATTTACGGATGAACAGTCGAATTCAATTAATTTTCGTTCAAGTAAACGACGATGCGCAAACTCATGTTTCCGTTGTATTTCCGATTTGGTCATCAAAGCAACACCGCTTAATTAATTTAATCACCATAAATGACATTTTTGAAATTTTGTCTTCCATTTACCAACCCAGTAGCCAGTACAGTACGTCGGTGCTGGCCCAAAAAATCGATTTTATTTGGAAACTTGCGATGTTTAAATCTAGGAAAATTTTGTTTAACGCTAAGGAATATCCCCACTCTCGCATAGCTCTTGTCTGATTTTGGCTTTTCTATTTAGATTGCCAGTAAGTTCGGTATTTAGTTATTTGCACAATCAACAACTGGTGAAGAAATATATGGTGAAAATTAAACGATTAGTATACAAGTACAAACTACTGTCAAACATTTTAATCCGAACGGGCATGACCCAAATATTATATTTTTTTATGATATCGAAAGGAAATCGGAAAATGTTTTTAGTTTTACTGCTATTTTACATTTTACATAAGATATATATGGAATATCAGGACATTTTGTTTTTGATACGGACTTTATCACGCCCAGTATCAAGTGAGCCCGTAAGAACGAACTTGATGAGTTACGCCGTGATAAAGTCCGCATCAAATACAAAATGTCCTATATTTCTTTTGCCGGTAATTCATAAAACAATAAATAGAACTCTATAATAATTAAAATAAGCTGAAATTTCTATTTTGTGATAATTAATCTATTGTTTATTACAATAATTTATATACTTTCTTCATTCAACGTATTATGCGTATGAACACGACAAATAATACCAAAACATGACGTCAGCATAGCTACCCGCATGTGACTCCTTCACGGTGACCCAATATTTTCGTGATAGTGTCTAGTTCGGTGATACTTAGAATTTCAGTCTCTATAGATCAAAGAAAATTCATACAAATTACCGATAAAAGAAAGATATAAGAAAGACTCCTGAAAATATATATATATTATGAAATTTAAGCGTTTTCACGTATCCATGTTATGAAACCTTTGACGTCGAGAGCGAACAGTAGAAAGTTAAATAATAACTGTGAAGACCAAACCGGAAAACGTAGTATTGGCAGTTGCTGAAAATCAACTTGACCACCAGGCCAGTGGTAAAAAAGGTTTTTGCTTATACTCTCTGTTTTTTCTAATTTCCCAATGACCATGTTGACAAAAATTAAACAGATAGTAACATTTCGAGCTTTTAGAGATCTTTCCTTTGTTTCAATCGCAATCTTCAAGAATAATAAGTTACTAATTTAGACTTGGATGCATATCCGATTTTCATAGGAGAGTTCAATGTTTCTCCTTTCATTCCGTTTTAAAGTCTCAGTTTTCATCTTCCAGTCCCCGGGAGGGGAGTTACTCTCTATATATTGGTATACGGGTCCATATTTCAGATTTAAGTATCGTTTTAATTTGGGGCGATTTTTTCAGGCCTTACTATTGATTTGGGTATCTTTTTAGTGCTTTGGTATATTTTGGGTGTATATTTCATAAGTTTAGCAGTATCCGGTATATGTTTGAACAGCCTGGTACTCCAGGAAAGCAGGATAAAATTTTATTGTACAAAGTGAATAAAAAATCACACATTTTCCTTTAAAATTTGCCTTTAAGCACACATATTTAACAATATCTTATTGTGAGTCGGTATTTGTTTGGGTATATGTAAATGCTTTGGTATAGATTCGGGTATACTTTTATCGGCTTTCCTGGTATTGATTCGGGTAGGATTTTTATTTTTGTAAATGCACATTCCCGGGTTCCACTCCCACTTGTCTTTGGTCTTTGTCTTATTATTTTCAAACGTTTTATGACCCTATGAACCGACTCCAGAGTAAATTAAGCTGTATTTGCTCTGACGTGTCGATATTTAATTTCACCGATTTGCTTTACTTAAAAAATCACTCCATGGAACAATAAGCAAAATAATGAAATATTTCAATTGCTGAAACTTAATTTATCTTTTATCTAATAGAGAGCGTTGAATGAAAATAATATCCTTTCTTGAAACACTTAGTTTCGGTTCGAACTGTGATTAAAAAAGTGTTTTTAATTATTACTGGGTTGACCATTTTTTTCATTCGATACGACGTTTCAAAAGCAATTTCCTTTGAGTTGCTACTGGACACTGCCGAAATGGAAGGGGGGATTTGACGCACTATAAAAGTGGTTAATATCCCATTTCTTTTGAAATGTCTGTATCAAGTGGAGACCATTATAGTTTACAATTTTTCTGGTGGTTTAGCACCAACTCTTTGTCCTTGGATTTCGGCCATTGACAATTCTGTTCGGTAATTTTGTTTTTATTCTCTTACAAACTTTATGTGGATTTGTATTTTTTCCAGTAAACCTGCTCAAAACAATATCATTTCAAACATGTACAATAAGTAACCAGACTACCTTAATTCATTCCCAATAAAACAAGTTTCTGATATGAAGTATATTAAGTTTGTATGACTGTTAAATCATTATTTAGAAAAATTAACTTTCTCAATTTTTTGATTCGATATTCATTTGCCTATGTATTCACCAAAACTAATTTAGAACATGAAAATAAAAAATAAGATTGTTGTGAAGTTCATTCACGATATTCTCAATGTTTACAAAGAGGGTTTCGTTTAAAATATTTTTGCAAACGCTTTTTCGTATTTGGAAAGTAACCCAAAAAAAGAACATTTAGCTTGATGAGATAAAAGGAAATTTAACACAAATTATTTAAGCTTTTACTTTGCCAGTTCTCTTTTCAACAGGAAATAATCATTATGTGATTCCAAAGAAATTTTCGAAATCTACTGAATAGGAATCGAATAACACGCCTCCAACAAAACTTTTGAAAGTTACCCAAAGGGAAAAGAATTGCACACATAATTGTTTTCTAATGTGTAGCAAGTGGTGAATGAAAGGATATGGAGTAAATGCACATGAGACAAAGTCGCTACAAATACATGGTAAAAATAAATGCTTTTATTGTTGTTCTTCATCTTGAAGTCTCTGTGAAGTTCTATTTTGTTTCGTTTTTTTTCTTTTTGCAATGAAACATTTCCTGTAGTATACTTCAATAGGAAATTACGTTCACACAATATCTATCTATTTGTTTCGACGGGGTACTTATATTATGTAAAACCTAATTTGAAATGTCTATTTTTCTACATTTTTCATTGAAATTTTACTTTTATCATGTCAACTTAAATCTAGGTTTTACCCTAAAATGTATGGCCCAATCTATCTCGACCGCCATATTTATCTCTTTATCCAACCACAATAGAAGAAAGTATTGCTCTTTTCTCTTCATGCAATTATTACATATTGCGTAACTTAAAAAAATCACTCGAATATACAATAAGCATATATCACAAACTTTCACTTGCAAGCAGTCTCATTTATCTTTTCTTTCCTTTTGGAAATACGGTTAGGCACTTTGCATATTATATAACAAATTTATATTTTATTTAACATCGAACTAAGTGCCTTTGCATGTAATCTGAAACTCTCAAAATGGCTTTTCACAAACTGCAGATATGTTTCGATGCAATGTATTTTTTTTTTTTTTTTTTTAAACTGTAAGGAACACTTATTACTTCTGTAAAACCTTTATAATAGATGTATTTTAAGCATACCCAGAAGAAATCGAGAAGAAATTCATTTTCTAAGGGAACAATTAAAACAATGAATTCTGTCTACAAGATTTTTTTTGTATTCAGTAGATGTAACAAAGCTATAAAATACCAGTGATATAAGACTACCATGGAACTAAGATCACAGACATGAGTAGACTACCATGGATTTAAGATCACTGACATTAGTACAGAAAACGAGTTGCATGTGGGTGCAGAAACCATGTTGTAAGTGAGTACAGAAAACATGATTTATGAGTACAAAAAACATGTGGTTGAGTTCCATGTTGGAACACAGTCAGTATGAGCACTCTGTTAAGTTCTGAATGTACAGTCACTTTTTACTCGTCTACTCATAATGAATTTTTATGATCCATGTACAAATGACTTTTCAAATAAAACCTGATAACCATGTTATCAAGAAAACGATGAGAAGGCTCATAATGGTTTGGCCGTTGGTAAAAAAATTCAAAGACTTTGGATTTTACCCCAATCGAAACGTTTCTGAAACATTGTTGATGTTTATTTTCTTACTACGGCGTCGACAAAAATGAAACCGATGGACTTCTTTTTGAGCTCGCAGAGAAGTTTTCTTTATTTCAACTTGACTGACAGGAAATTGGATTATTTCCCCGAGTTTCTTATGATAGTTCAATATTACTCCTTTCATTCAGTGTTAAGGTCACAGCTTCAATCTTTCACATCTACACAAGTGTGTTTAGCCCCTGTCTTATTATTTTTCAACTTTTAATGACACATTCTTGAACCTTCTCTGACCTGTCGATTTTTACTAGGTAATTATATCAATTTACGATACATAAAAAATCACTTTGACTAATCAATAAGCAAAGTGAAGAAATATTTAAACTCTTAAAACAAATCTATCTTTCATCTCATTAGAATTTCTGTTTACGATGATATTAATGTAAGCATGTTGCAGCATAAAAGGGAGCCAGCGAATCTGGAATCTTCTAACTACAAATTTGACTTCTAATTTAAACTGGACATTTTCATCAAGTTATCTCAAGTACGTTCTCTGGATACTTTAACATATCCTTGTATAATTCTCCTTTCTATCACACAAAATGTATTCGGATATATTATACAAAATGACAACTAATTTTATGATAAAAATCAATAAGATAACATTTCCTTTTTTGTCGTCTTTTCATTAATCTCCATACGATTTTTTCAAAATAAAAAAAACTGTAAAGAATCACAATTTCTGCAGCATGTAAACAGAGATAAAGAAATAACATTTATTGTAGAAATTACAACCATAGGGGTCGATAAGCCCTTTCAATAATTTTGGCAGACATGCGCACAACGTCCTCTGGGTGGACGGCAGATTACTGCTTCGAATTCTTTCAACAAATGATGTGTCAAAAGTGAGATTTTAACAATTTAGGGAGTCGGCAACTTGGGATAAGGTTATTAAATATGTCAGATTGACGAGTCTTGATAATTTACAATCTCATGGTGTCAACGTCTTGAGCATATCATTAAAAAGTATGACCAGCCGCGAAAGTTTAAAGCCACGGTGATCGATTTCTTACGTCTGTTTGCAAAAGATTATACGATAAAGACACCATCTCACGAAAAGGAAGACTTAACACGTTTCTTAGTTGTCATAGCTGGTCCGTGAAATGACCTTGGTCGGGGGGCACCTAAGTTCACTCCAGGAAACCTCCTCTCTCCATTCTGTCCTCATAACCACGACAGTACTATTTCTCATCTACCTCTGTTCTCCTACTCGCAAACCTCTTACACTTTTTCTCCCACCTCCTACCCGTTGTGTTCCTACCTCCTGTTTTACTTCTGTTTGTCTAATCCCCTTCATAGCTTTTCCATTCCTGCTTATATCTACACTGGGTCTGATTGTTTCCTTGGCATTATATTTTGATATTAGGCTTATGTTTGTAGCAGTACGTCATAAAACATACTAGCATAATGTCACTCCTCAGCCTGACAATTTTGTGTGTTGGTTTTGTGGGAGAGAAAGATTTTGATAATCAACATTGACAGGTGTGCTTATAGTACATGTATCATATTAAGCTCACACTTAAATTGTCCAAATGGATTTCTTGATTTTTTTAATTTCAATATTTTATTATGTCAAGTTTCAATAGAAAATAATATGTAAAACTGCAAATTACTAAATGCCGAAGCTACTGTGAATTTAAATTCTGCATATGCGCATTTCGACAACTTATGTCTCTTCAGTGCAAATGATGAGAATTGTTTTACTTCACTAAGGCCATAATATACTTATACCAGGAGCTAATAGCCTATTAGCAGAGACAAATGTATTGTCCTGCTGTAAATCTGATACAAGAAGATCTTTGAAAGTGTCACTAAAATGCAGTCAATATGAAAAAAAAAAAACAATTAATAAATGCAATTATATTGTCTGACAAAAAAAATCTTTTACACCGGGATGTCATCTTGGTGAAGCAACTGAACTTCGATGTCTGGGAAATATTATCGAATTTAGAAGCCTTAGGTTAATTTCAGTCATTTGTTAGAAAGGGCAAAAATGTACATATTTTGATGTCATATTTTCTGTTGATACAGAAACTAGCAGGAATTTTTTTATCGTTAATTCGAGAAAACTATTAATTTAAACAGTTCTGGGCAGTACATTACATGATGCAAGTTGTCTTTAAAAAGAGGAGAAAGTTACCAGCTTTATTTATTGAAACATTTCTTAAATCCAAGCCTTCATATATTTCCAGATTTCCAGTTCCAGGAAAATAATACACAACATTAAATTGATAAATTAAGAATTTACCTCATGTCATGCAACCACTGTTAATAATGCTGACATTATAATATGTGTCATTCATTCGAATGCATTCATTTAACTTGATTTTTTTTTTTTTTTTTTTGACAGGTATTGCCTCTTTATAAACTGTTGACTGAAACAAAATCCCTTTTTACGCCCCAAAATTTACTTAGGCCGTTTTTCAATTTTTCATTGAAATTCCTATTATTTTTAATCCAAACTACAGTTTTTTTTCTTTGTCTGACCACAATTTTTCTGAATTTTTTTCCTTCCCTCTACCCACCAACATTTAGGGAAAAGTTCGTACTTATCATTGCCTGTCCTACTTGAATTTTTCAAAAAGTTGGAAATGGATGAGAATCTAGTTTTTATCAATGGCCTGAACTCTAGTAAAAAATATATGGAAATTACCCCCTTCCTAACATAAAATCAAAATTGGATATACTTGTGCTGTTTATTTGTAAACTATAAAAATATTATTGGCATTACATAAATACAGTGTTAAAAGAAACTTAACACTGTAAATCATATTCAGATAGAACCCAAACTGAATTTGTAAGAGATACCCAATAAGCTATAGGTCATGAAAAATGTTCATGTAAGGCCATCCATAAATATAGTTTGTTTCCTGTTTATCATATGGGATATGTAATGAGTTAGAGATCATGTTTGAATTTGACAACAGTCGGGTGATTCTGTTATTTTGGAAATTCTTGAAATATATTATCAACGCTTTTTATTTGTCATGATTTCATATTTTGTTCATATAGTACATATTAAGTCTAGTTTGGATTTGGTTCTGATCAGTTGAGTTATGGCCCTTCAACTTTATATAGTTTTTGCACCTTTTCAGTGCATTATGCCTATCCATTGTTAATCGATATGATTGCATATTATGAGTTAAATAACAAATTGTATTTGGTTCTACACTTAATTTCCTGAAGACGTAAAGCCCTTGTTAAATTATTGGAAAAAAATATAAGTTTCTACAACCTTTTAAAAGCCAATAATCTGTACTGTCTTAATATATTAATTTGATACACTGTATAATTTTAATTACAAATAAATGTGATTTTTTTTTTTTTTTGTCAGAAAAAAAGGGTATTTTAAGTGAAAAAAAAATTAGGTAAATTGGTGTCATTTTGGAGATACAAGTGTTTTAAAATTGGTGTCTTAAAAATTTTTCATGGATTCAACATAAGCTACTGAATGTGACAAAATAACTCCAATTGAATTAAATTTTATCGGAATTATTCTTGAAGATGTATAAAATAAAATTGTTACCAAAAATCACGGTCACTGGGCAAAAGAAAATATAATTCAAATTCCAAAAACTGACAGAAGTATCAAAATATGACCAGCGAACATCCTTTAATTTATTATTAATATCTTGGTAAACTACAGATTCAGGTTTTATTTTTCTTCTAAACAAATTTTGTTGTGGCCTAGAACATGTAATTTCAAGAGTTAACCCGAGAGTCAACAGCTGTTTTATGTGCTGTTGCTGCAACAGTTTATATAACATATTAAACTCTTGGAAGAAAAAAAATTTCTTTACAGTAAATTGATTAATACAATGATATGATATCAAACCATATCTAGAACTTAGTACTAAATAAAATTATTGAAAATTCCTAATCAAATTCAGTGTTATATAATTGAAAGGACTGGTATAAAAGCTTTTTCGGACTAAATATTAAATTTGAACTGCTTTCGATATAATTCACCGGCTGTTTGACTTCTACATCTCAGACCTTTCGTTTATTTTTTGATCCCCATTGTTGTATCAGGGAATCAAGTAATCATAAACTTTTGCAAATGTAATCAATAATTTACTGAAAATAATGTCATTTTAATAAAATTTCACCTAAATTTCACCAAATTTTTAAAGTCATCAAATTATCAAGAGGGTTTTCTTAATCAAATAATCAATGTTAAATACACCTGATAATTAAATTATAAATAATAAAACACCCTAGTGATCAGTTATTCAAAAAACTTGTGAGAAGGCTAAAATTTTCTGGCCTTGTCTTTATTGCCTGCTTTTGGAATAAAAAATGTAATTTGGTATTCATTTTGTCAATTGAAAATTTTTTGTTTATTGTCAATTGAAAAACCACTGTTTATAACTCTCCTGCAATATGCAATCAATATTAACATGTACTGCAAATAAATTTTGATGGCATGAAATATTTGTCTTTAAAAAGAAGAATAAAGAAATAATTAATACCACTACAAAAGCTAAGTTATTGATGTATTATGAAGTATACCCAAAAGAAATTGAGAAGAAATTTATTTTCTAATGGTATTATTAAACAATGAATTCTGTCTACAGTATTTGTTTTTATCCCCGATCAGGGACCACGAGTACGGAAAAAATATAAGTCTAGTTCAGAAATGTGAAAATGCTCTTATGGGAGCGATTCATTATGAACCCTCTTTCCTAGGTTGAAATATAACGCTTCTGGCCGTTCTTTCCACCATCAACATTCTATCCACATTACTATGACCAATTTTTCGCTAAGATTCTTGGAAAAAATTGTCATCACGAGGGGACAGATTGAGGCCTAATTTTAAATATGTAACGAAGAATTATATCTAACATATTGATGTATTGCAAATATGTCTATATGCGACTCAGGTATTAACATATCCCAGGAGAACTTATCATTTCCTCTGTTGAAAACAACACCTAAATAGGATTCGTTTTCCATGAATTAAATAATTGTTGATACATTTTTTTTCTTTGTCGAGCAATGGTCAATTTACAGTGAAATAAATTTAAACCTAAAGAAGTTTACATGTAACTGGCGTTGTATAAAGTCATTAAAATTGTTTATTTATGGTTGATGAGTTCAGAAATTCCAGAAACTCAAAAATGTTTAAAACTGATAGAGAACAAATAACCAATATGATATATTGCTGTTTTACGAACTGCAAATATATATCGAGCAATAGCTTTTTGTTGTTATTAAAGTGTGAAGAAAACTTATTGCCACTACAAAAGCACCGTAATAGATTAGATGTATTTTCAAGTATACTCAGAAGAAATCGAGAACAAATTCATTTTCTAATAGTTTGATTAAAACGATGAATTCTGTCTGCAGGATTTCTTTTGTATCTCACACATCAATCAAACAAGGTATAAATAACCAGTGATAGAACACAATGGAACAAAGATAAAAAAGCATGAAGTACACAAACCATTTTTTGTAGTCTATTTTAGAATATGACGAATTTTTTTTGTACGACTCGCCGTCTAAAGGTTACCTTTTTGCCCTTCTTTCCCTCATCATTTCCCATATAATTAACCATACTTCAGCTGGCCAATATTTTATACCATTAAGAAAATTGTGTGTAAGAAAATTGCAATGGGAAACACTTATAGCAAACTAGAATCCAAGTCTCACATAACAAGCCTAATATCCTGAACAAACTGCTTGCTAAAACTTACAGTGATCGTTCATGAGTGACTAAGGGGCCAGGGCCACCATCTGGGCGTAGAATCGGTATGTATTCCCAAAGACGCAACTGTATGCCAAATATCAAGTGCCTAGAACTACTGGTATAGGCTGTGCAAACTGTTTGCTGAAAAGTTATGTGAGACTAAGGGGCCAGGGCCATAAACTAAGTAGGAATTTGAATTGTACCCATAAGGACGCAACTGCACATTAAATACTATGGACTTACAACTAACATAAGCACAATACACAATAGCTTGCAGATGTTGACGCCGCCGCCGCCGCCGCCGCCGCCGCCGCCGGAAACGCTATCCCTAAGTCTCGCCTTCGCGACTTTTCGTCGCGAGCGGGACAAAAACTAAGATCAAATTTAGGAGTGTATAAGCTTTATAAAACATCTTGAATACGAATTTATAAAAACCCGATATGACCACTAATGTATTTGATGCGCTATTTATTGGACGGACCATTTTGTTAATTTGAAGACATTTTAAGTATTTAGGTTATTAATGTTGTTTAGCTATAGGTTATTTTGGTTGTAATTCAGCTGTTAGTTCTTGAATTAACGACTACGCGAGATTCTACAGGTTTCTTTCAATATAGAAAGCTGTCAATTTAATAATTACCGTGCATTTTCTTGGGTTCGAAGATGGTGTTTCTTGTTTAGTATCGTTGTTAAGATACTAACGACGGCAAATTTCCTAATGATAAGGAACATAGGTCGGTCATCTCCCAGTACCAAGTTAGTAATATATGGTTAAAGTGATGATAATTTTAATTAGCATAACAATAATCACTTTTGATATTGAGATTAAAAATTATCTCTACTTTGACCATATATAACTAACATGGAACAGTGAGATGACCGACCGCTGTTCCTCATTGCCACAGTTAAATGCCACACAAGTTATCGGCGATCTCGAATTCGACATACAATCAGCCGCTTGTAGGGACATCCAAAATTACAAAATCAGTAAATTAGGATATTTCTCTCTGATCTTTATATAAACCATAAAATATTTGCTTCATATCAGGTATTTTACTGCCTTTCCTGGCTAAATTTTCTATAAAGGCACTTTTGGGTCAATAAGGTCAAGATAATTGTTATCAATTTCTTATGATTTATTTTATATTGATTTAACATTGTCAAAAGTTTCAAAAGTTTTAGATTGAAAGTAGAAAGTTTCTTACTTTGTTTCTGAGGCATTTTAATTAACCAGCTTTTGATTTTTTTTCTCATTATAGTTCACAATAATATTTTCTTTTTTTCCTTTCTTTTTTTTTCTTTTTTTCAAAGTCTTGCCTAATCTAATGGACTCGCAGTTTAAGACACATTAGCTGCTTCCAGCTCTTTCATATTTTTTTTCGTGAGAACTACGTTTAAGTCACTATCTAGTAGACAATTCAGTCCCCTGTTTCACAACTGCCAGGTATTAATTTGAAATTTACTGTCAGTAAAGAAAAGTTATTTCTATTTCTTTTGTGCCTAGGCAACTAGTCAATACAATTTTGAAGTACGTCTTTGACACTTGATACCTTTGCGGAATAAATCCTATTTGCTTTTCATTCTCTACTTAAATCTTTACACTAGCAAATTCTAAAGCAGATGGAAGTGAAAATAAACAGTAGTTCCCGTTTCAGTTCCTTCTTGAACTATTCTTCTAATACTTAGAGGAAGTAATTGATGACGGCACTGGTAACAACTTGAATATGAACATAAAAAATCCGAACAACAAATAAAATCCCAGCATCAATAATACATCTGGTCAATTTTCGTGAAAATGGCTTTTGGATCCAATGACATGAAGATTTTTACAGGTATACTGGCATCTTACTGATACTGCTGATGTCTATTTAAATAGTGATGATTCTTCATCAAATCCTTGGGTAGTTTTGAGTTTGTTTTTTTCTATCATATTGCGACAGTATTTTACAAGAAGACTAGGCTCCTTGTACTAGCCGGTAGTTTAGCGACGAACAATCCGTGAACTCTCTTTTTAAGTTACGTTTTGTCTTATTCCTTCGTTATAAGATAGTGGTCTTGGAGTTGGAAGTCTGCCTATATTGGGTTATATTTGTACATTTCTATACTAAAGAAAACCTGAATAAAGAGGATGTTTGGATACCCTTAACCAGTTCAATCCTACAACCTACTTTGATGAAGCCGGGACCAAGTCCAGCTATCCCGAGTTCTTATCGTTCTTTAAGTTTTTCTTTCGTCTTTCATTGGTGCTTTTCTTGTGCACTTTCCTTGTGAATTGTAGCATGCGATTAGAAATTTCGGCCATTGTAGGGGTATACTGTTATCAGGAAAAAAAATGGAACAACAAAGCACCGGTAGCTTCAATCTGATTAAAATCAGATCTCTCACTTGCTCCCACTTTCTGATATGTCGCGTCGTATCAGAAAAGGGGGAGCAAGTGAGAGATCTGATTTTAATCAGATTGCGGTAGCTTGAATCACCAACAAAAAAATTAGGGCATCATCCGATAATTTTATGTTTTTTACAAACCAAAAGAAGAAATTCATTAATATTTGCTGCAAAATAGTATTATTATTGTACATTACTATTACTCATTTTTAACATTTAATGATTCTGCGTCACTTGCACGTTTTTTGTCAGGCAACAATAATAGTATGTTCGCAAGAAATTAATGATACTGATGTCTTTTTTCTTTAATAAATTGAATAAGTTCTAAACCTTTGTAACAGTCTTTTTCCATTCATTTCATTTCTAAAGTGCTCTTTAAATAAAGAAAAATGCAATTAACTTAAGAGTGAATTATTTGAAACAAAATAAATGTGTTTGCAACTTGACGTGTTTCTCTGTCAGTTATCGGATATTTTTTCTGACGTAATGTCGTTGAACAAAAAATGCATACTTTTGGGTGTAAAGATTTTTTTATACAGAATTTACAAGACAAAACAGCAGATTAAATGTTGTTCAGTTGAAAATAGTTTGAAAATCATCCAATTAATGCTCGTGCAATGCATGTATAATTGATTTTGCTTGTAATATTGTGCATGTCGGAGATTGTTTCCATAAACTGAACATGGAAACATTTTACATGTTATTGTTTAACTCTTATTACATGGGAATTGTTTTGCATATATCACTTGACATTTAAGAGAACATTCACTTTGTGTTGCATTTATACATTTTTACCAAAAGCATCCCATCATACGCAAGCTTCAGTTGCATATTTTAAATCAGGTTGTGTTTCTTATTGACCTATATTCCATATTGTAATAAAGTCTAAGATACTTTTTGTTACCTTTGTTGAGGGTGGGTAAGAGGGGGTATGTTCCCGGAATACCGAGGAAATAACTGTCAAATAAAAAAAAATAAAATAAAAATAAAATTGTCAATCCCGATTCCCGAAAAATGACAACGCAAATCCCGGATCCCGTTAAGTGTTAATCCCGAATTCCCGCTGAATAAAATGGTTGATCTCGGCGTCCCGTAAAAGGTCCTTCGCCACTCTTTTTTTTATTCACTAACAATTTTTTTTAAAACAAAATTTTTTGTTGTTTTAAAATAAACAGTGAAAGGACTTGAGACAAAGTCTATACAAATTCATAGTAATGGAACAATGCTTTTATTGTTGTTCTTCATATTGAAGTCACCATGACGCCTTCAACAATTTCAAGCTTTACCCAATACTTGTACCTCATTGTACCTCTTAGTAAGTTCAAGACGACCACTAACACCGGTTTGCGTAGAATTCATTGTTGAACGATGTCATCGAGTTGTTTTACAGCAAGAGGTTGGATATAAAAGCAAAATAGAAGAGCTTTAATAATTTTAACAACACATTATTTTAAAGTTAAATGGTATACCATGGTGAATGAAAGGATATGGAGTAAATGTACATGAGACAAAGTCTCTAAAAATACATGGTAAAAACAAGCTAAGCTAACACATATATTGTTGTTCTCCATCTTGAAGTCACCATGAGGTCTTCAACAATGAGCTTTGTTCATTTTTTTTTTGTTTCACCATCCTGTATTCCATTTAAGAAGGGTCGCTACTCTATTTCAAAATAAATAGGATTTCAAATAAACAAGATTTTTTTTTGTTAGAAAATTAAATAAGAAGTAATTTAAGTGAAAAAAATTATAGGTTGATGATCTCTTTTTGAGATTCAAGTGATTGACAATTTGGCGGGAAACTGAACTCCTTTGATTTTTCATAGGATTAATATCAGCAAGGTATGACCATAAATGAAGGTGACAAAATAAAAAGCATTCAATGATTTTTTTTTAAAGAATGCTCACAAAGATGTATAACTAAATACCGAAGTTAGTGTGAATTTTGATTCTGCATATGCGCATTTCGACAACTTATGTCTCATCAGTGCAGATAAAATCTAAACGTTTGGAAGACCATAAAGTCAAAGATGTTTAAAAACTGATAGACAACAAATAATCAAATATGATCTAAATAGAAAGCCAAAATCAGCTAAGGACAGAGCTTTGCATGAGGGAGATACTCCTTAGTTTCAACAAAATTTACAAAAATTAGATATTGTAAGGTTCCAAATATAATCGGCTTTCGGGTCAGCACCGAAGTACTGACTACTGGGCTGGTGAATATAATGAACATATGGAAAAATAGAGGGTCGATGGGCAAAAATTATAATGCTTTTAAATGGATAAAACCTGAGGATTCCGAAAAGCTGACAAAAATTTCAAAAACATAAGCTGCGAACCTCCTTCATATAATTTAAAATAATACTTATTTTTGTCATCCTGTCCTTTCCTATCTGTCCTTTCCTCTTCTCTGTATATATTAAAGCGGCCAATGACATTTTCATTTATAGAGTTTGTTATAAAACAATTCAAGCACAATTATCAATGTTGGAGTGGTCATTAGTGCATAAAAGATTTTCTTCAGGAATAGTTCAAGATGATAATCCGTTAACCAGAATTATTTTAGTGGTTTCCAGTCTGAAGTTTTACCGGCTTAATTGGCGCAGCTAATTAAGAAGATGTCTGGAAAATAAAGTTTTCACAAGTTTGTGTGCTTCATTTTAATAATTCCGGTACAACGATTGCGAGTTCAAAAAGGACTCGTTATTTTACAAAACCAATAATCACTGTGATTGAATATGGAATTCTTTCGAATAGCTGAAATTTATTCAATACAATCAACCGTATTAGAATTTACTGTTTTAAATGGAAAAATATAGATTCTTTTATTTCAATCAGAGATTTATAATAGAACTTTTTAGGAAGTTTGACTTTGTCCTAACTTGACTAAAAGTCAAAAGTTCCTTTCCAAAAAAACACTTTGGGCAGGGGTTCTCCCTTAAAATCTAGTTTTTTATTTTATTATTGCTGAAATTGAAAGTGTGTATCAGAATACATTTTTTCTAATAATTTCATTTTTCTAGTTTGGTATACATAGCAACCAAAATCTCCACTATCCATGATTGCAACTTATTTCAGACCACCTCTCAAAAAAAATTGGGCAGGGGTTCCCCTTATAATCCAGGTTACATACATATTGCTGAAATCAAAACATTCCAAGCCCCCCCCCCCCTTTTCAAAAAAATGGCAGGGGTTCCCCTTATAATCTAGTTTATACATATTTCTGAAATTATGAAGCAGATTTTTTTTTTTTGAAAGATTCAGCGTTCTGGTTTGATTTCCATGGCAACTAAAAGCTCCACTATCCATTACAACCCATTTCAGACCACCATCCAAAAAAAAACTTGGGCAGGGGTTCCCCTTATAATCCAGGTTATACATATTGCTGAAATCAGTTTTAAAAAATTCAAAGTGCCCCTTTCAAAATAAAGATTTAGCAATGGTTCCCCTTATAATCTAGTTTATACAAATATCTAAAATTGCGAAGAAAAATATGTAGCAGAATACTGTTTTTCTAAGATTCAATCTTCTGGTTTGGTTTCCATGGCAATTGAAAGCTACACTATCCATTAAAACACATTTCAGACCACCATTCAAAAAAAATTTGGGCAGGGGTTCCCCTTATAATCCAGGTAATATGTATTGCTGAAATCAAAACATTCCGAGTACCCTTTCATAAAAAAAATTGGCAGGGGTTCCCCTTATAATCTAATTTATATTGTGACGGAAAATATGTAGCAGAACACTTTTTTTCAAAGATTCAGTGTTCTGGTTTGGTTTCCATGCAACTGAAAGCTCCACTATCCATTACAACCCATTTTAGACCACCATTCAAAAAAAAATTGAACAGGGGTTCCCCTTATACTTCAGGTAATATGTATTGCTGAAATCAATAATTTACAAAAAATCATAATACACAAATGTTTTTTTTTCATCTAAGATTTTATTTTTACTGGACATTGCAAAAAACTTTTAGTAATATTGAACACTTCTTCATATTAAATTAATTACCTCCCTTTTTTTAATTCTGACTTTTAATTTTTAAGTTATTGACACCAAAAAAGTGTGTTGGTGAACATAATTAGAACTATAAAATGAATTTACATGTTCTAGCAATATAAAAAACTACTTTTGTATGAACAATAAAATTTTTTTAACTATTTTTATTATCAAATAATACCGAACATGTGATTTTAGGCTTTATTGAAATGTTTAATTTTTGTTACATTTTTAGAAGTTGTGACCTTGACCTTTGTTGCACAGACCTCAAAATCTCTAATCTTAACTCATGTCTATGCCAAGTTTCATTTGGATGTGTAATGTGGTTCTGGAGATATTGTGTGGAAACGAATAAGTCAAATTTTTGTTCTATTTTTAGAATTTGTTACCTTGACTTATGTCGCACAAACCTCAAAATCAATAGGGATCTTCCTCTAATCATAACTCATGTCTGTACAAAGTTTCTTTTAGATATGACATGTGGTTCTCAAGATATCATGCGGAAACCAAAAGTTGATGCCCGGACGCCAGGACGCCCAGACACCATTCATCAAATTATAAGCCGAGTTCGACTTCGTCGCAACTCGGCTAATAAAGAACACAACGTAAAACGAATATGTTACAAAAATGTGAGAAAGTCCATCTTTTCTCTAAACACAGCGAATCGACAGAAAAAGACGAGTACATTGTACTGATCTTTGATTTTAATCAATGTTAGTACCTATTTCCCTCTTATTATTGATTTTTAATGTACAGAAACCTTTAATGCAAGACAAAAGCCCAACTCTTTTAACATACGTCATGCCATCTGTGATGTTATATTACTGTTGTAAATAAACATTTCTGATTGGTCATTTTCAAAAAAGAGTGCATGGCACAATCTAATTTAGATCTCCGCACTTGCTACCCCTTTTCTGACTTATCGTGGTATGTCAGAAAAGGGGGAGCAAGTGTGGAGATCTAATTTAATTAGATTGGTGCATGTCAGAGATCGTCTTCACTCTGATGTCTTATAATCCGTAATTACCATTGCAGAATTCACGAGTCCATACATAGATCAGGTTATCTTTGTCGAGTTGAAGATTCCGTCTTTTCCCGAGCTGAGCCAAGCTGAAAAACGCTTGATTTCTCACATAGACTGATTTTAACTTTTTTTAGAATTTCATAACCGATTTATCATGTAAAAATCAACGCTCAAAATGGCTTCAAGTAACAATTCAAGTAGCAATTTTTTTTTTTTTTTTTTTTTTTTTTTTTTTTTTTTAATAAATAAATTGAAATTCAATTATGACGTGAAATATGTTTGCCGACTCCTCACTTTTATTTTGTGACAGCATTAAAAAAGGCGATCATGCCTGATAACGTCACACTAAAAAAATGCGGATATGCAGAAAAAGAGGGTCTATCGCCTATCGCCTTCAAATCGTTAGAGGAATATATTCCACAACTGCATCTCTTGAGAAATAACAAATCTCAACTTTCGATTGTTAAATATCTAAAACGCTTGGCAGGACTGCGTTAATTTTACTTTCTCTTATTGTTATGCTGTTCTCGTCAACTTCAGGTCATAGGAGATCAACATGTGCAGAGAGCGTTCTCGATACTACATTGGTTAAATTCAATTATAACGTCAAATATATTTGCTGTGATCCGACTTAACCATTGTGACGCCATGAAAAAAGGCGACCATGCCTAATGGTGTTACGCTCAAAGAACACGTTTATTTCAGATCATTAAAAAACGGTTCATTTTTTTTAAAAATCTCAGTGAAATCAAAAGAGAAAAAAGTCCACAACCGTATCTCTTGAGAAACGACATTTCTACATTCTCGATAGTTAAATTTTCAAATATTTTAAACGCTCGGCAAGTCTCGCGTGTAAAAATGAGAAAATTTAACTATCCCTATTGTAAAATGTCGTTTCTCAACGATGCAGTTATGGATTCTATATACATGTATCTTTAGTTGAGAATGTCGTGATGCCGTATCTTACTCGATGCAGTTGAGGAATGAATTTGTAATCTACCCTTGAAAGGCAGTTTCACAAGATGGGTCGTCTTGCATATTGCAAATAGTCATTTACGGGACCATTCAAGAAATAATCATGGCAGGTATATGGTTATTGGAAATTTAACCATCTGTTGAGCCTTATATTCGAATTTGACCCAGAGCGTTAGTGAGGAGTTAAATTTACGAATATTAAGACCAAGCCCATGTTTTAATGACAATAACCATATACCTGCCATGAATTATTTCGATGCTATGATAGATAAATGGAACTTTCCCTTCTGAAGCCACCTAAGAGAAGGCAGATTTCCCACCTCCATTGCTGTCTGTGTCTATGACGTCACAATACACAATCTGACGTTGTTCAAACAGATGCAAGTTAAATATTCAAATCGAAAGCAAAACAAAACACACTTACGTGTGTAAATGGCATGATATAGTTAAACTGTTCTTAATCTTTATTACCTTCATTAACTAAGACGAACAAAATTAAAAACATTGTTGCTTTTCTTCCAGTTTACTCATTTTCCGATACCATTTGCGCATGTGCGAAATATATGGTTATCGAGTATTATACTGAATGACGATTAACAAGAGCCATGTTAGAATTAAGAAATAATTCATGGCAGGTATATGGTTATTGGAAATTTAACAATGGGCTGGGCCTTTATATTCGAATTTAAGCCAGAGCGTTAGCGAGGGGTTAAATTTACGAATATAAAGGCCAAGCCCATGGCACATTTACTATAATTTTTTTAGGAAGAAAAATCTCACTGTAAAAAGCGCCACCTTTGTGTATTTTTGAATAAATATAAATATTTATATATATGGAATATTGTTTTATTGTTAACGTAATTTTGTAAGTTTGCATAGTTCTTGCAGTCTCAGTCTAAGACCCAACAAAGTGGGTTAAGCATTGCAAAATAACGCTTGTTTATCAATCAATGAATTCAGATTGAAATATTTTTTTGGTTTAAGAACCTTGAATGACCTGATGGAACACTGCGAATATTAAATTTTTTGCACACTTTGGAAAGGAACAATATTTGACATGCTCCGTCTCCAAACCTGAATTTGTTTACTTGTTTTATGAGTATCTAAATACTTATTTTACTATATCCATAATGCTTTGATTGCTTAACCAACTATCTGCCATTCTCTTAACAGATGATTTTTTCAAGGACTGGTACAAACATGCAATTATGATATATTGCGTTTATGTCTGTATTGAACGAGTTTTTCTGACAACAAATGAATTGAAAATGTTTTTCCAAAGGACATATTTCATAATTATATAGTCATGTTCAATGAAACTATTCTGATTACTCAGATGTACTTTCATATAAATTTCAACGAGGCCATGGACCAAAAATTTATTTTAACCAACAAATATTGACTATTAGTAACAAAATACGGAACTTCTGAATGTTTTTCATTTAGAAAAAAAAAACTTTTATTACACAAAAATCAAAACATCCAGCCAACAGAAGGACTCATTGATCAATTAAACACTGGTAAGCAAAGGATAAAGATTTTTAATATGTTTTGTAACTTTCCAGTTTATTGTTTTGTGGTCTATCAAAGACCTAATTTAAAGATGTCATGAGGCACATGTTTTGCTACACTACAAGTTAATAAGCAATCTGTTTTTACGATTGGGTATGTCCGTATTTCCTTTATTCACCAAATCAGGAAAATCTGCCTTGCTTTGACACGGACCATTTGATTTTCGGGGTGAAAAAAAATAATCTGGCCTTGTCTTTGGCCTAGCTCAACAAAATTTTCCAGCAAATGGTATATCGAAAAAAATATAATCTGGTCCTGTCTTTATCCAGTAGAAAGCCTAACCAAATATTTCCTACCATAGTGTACATCGTGAAAAATTCCAGATTCGGGTAAAAATATCCCCCCCCCCCAAAAAATAATTGGTTTATGACTTACCGTTGAGGCAATCATTCCCGGCTTAACCCCACGAGCGTTCCTTTCTCAAAAGGTTCGTACTTTTAATACATTTGGAATTTAAAACAATATTCAAGTGTTAAGAAATAACAAATGACGGAACATTTCGATGTTAAACATTTTTTTTTATTCTGTGAGTCACCAAATCACGACTTCGAAATGGCCATCTGCTGAAAAGCAAATTAACTACAATCACGGGATTTTTTTTCTTTTTTTTATCTAGGGGATTAGAAGAAGCAGATAATCTAAGATAATTTAATATCTAAAAGAAGAATATTTTTGAGGAATTAACGTTAAGGTATTAGCAATATGGAAGAAATTAAGTATTAACTTTGTACTTAGAGGTACAATAAGAGGTCTAAATAACAAAATTACGAAGTAACAGCAAATTTTGATTCTGAAGACGGTCATTTCGACAACTTCACATAGGACATCTTAAGTCGCATATAAGTAGTAGCTAGTTGGCGATATGTGTCAGGAGTCAATGGTAAATCACAGTTTCATCGAAAGTTTCTAATATTGTGTAATGCAAATCAACTTCAATTGATGCTTTTTTTGTCGCTCGTCCCTAAAAAAGAGGAGCAAGTGCGGACGTCTAATTTTATTAAGATAGGGACGGTCGAAGTTTGCTACATTGTACTTTACTTTCTCGCTTTATAATGCCGAATAATAAATGAGAAAATACCGAAGTTGACGAAAATTTAATCTTTTCAGATGGTTATTTGACAACTTATGTAAAATCTTCATCTCTTCAATGCATATCATTGATACTAGTATATAAATACGGGACTCCCGGTATTAAAGTCAGTGATTTGTGTTCAGTCGTTCTGAAATGACGTGTACGTATGAGTAAAAAATATCACAAACTTTGAAAATTTCTTTTAAAAACTACTTAACTGCCTAACTCAGAAACATAAAAAGCAAAAGTTAATTTCTACCGTTAGAATTATATGCTTTCGCGTTGAGAAAACTCTAATTCCCCATGTTTTGTGATGTTGAAATTCTTTTTTTTTCAAAGTTCGTACTATGTTTTCGACGTAGGATTGTCAATATTCGTTGTAAAGATTCTTTTGTATGTGTTTGCAATAATTGTTGCATTCATTCTATCCGATAAAAAGTTTACCTTAAATAATTTGCAGTTGCATATATTTATTGTGTCGAATGTTAAATGCTTAGTCAATATTCAATAAAAACATTGATGTTCAAATTTTTGTGGACAATGATTTATAAACCGGATGCACAGATGAAGTATCTGGCTAGAAAATGCCTTCCAAATGAATGCAATCTTTGTTTTGTCTTTTTACTTGAGCATTATCTAAATTTTACAAAATTTGTTTGAAAGTAAGTAGTATCTCCCTCATTCATAGCATGTCCTTACATGAATCTTTGCTTTTCTATTTGGATGTCTTGGGTATTTGTTCTCTATCGGCTTTTTAATGTATTTCGGTTTATGGACTTCCAAATGTGTTGATTTGATTTGCACTGAAGAGACAAAAGTTGTCGAAATGCGCATATGCAGAAGCTAAATTAACAGTAACTTCGGTATTTTGTTATTACTTATCACACCAGATACGTTCCATCAAAAATGATTGATGCATTTTACTTTGGTCTGCACAGACTTCGAAACTTTGTCAATCACTGTCAACAACTGGTAGCGTGCAACTCGGTATGCACAGTGGTTTAACATTTTTATGACAAGCCAAATCATGGAACAATTATTATAATTGGAAAGATATAGTAGATCAAGCTAGACTCCAAACAAATTCAAACAATCTATCAATTTGCTGACAATATAATTCCAGAATCAAAAATCCGATTCTTGTCTTCCTGCCTTTTTTAAAAGTGCTATTTTTGAGCACTTTTACCTTCCCGCCTTTTTCCATGACAATGACTGCCATTTTGAAATTTTATAGTATTAGAAAGAGTTGTTTACATCTGACATTGACATTATGTAAAATTTCATACAATTTCTAGCACCCTTGCCTTTCCCAACATCTATCCGTTTCCATGTGACCGTCATTTTAAAAATTATTATCATAAAAATAAATTCTGTACAATATGTATGACCATTTAGTAAAATTTCATCTAGTGCGGAGTTTTTGCCAGTTTTGATTGCCATCGCGACTGATCGTCCAATATCAGAGACATGTCTCTGTCCAATATACAATTGATATATAACGGCAATAAATAGTCGAAGAGGAAGAATGATAATGTTTTGAATGATTTGATTTGGCGACTTAATAATAAAAAAACAGAGCAAAAATAATAAGTCGCCACAAACTTCGTTTGAAATACGTATTACATTAAAGAAAAAAAAACAAGGAAAAACTATAAGCCGATTGGTTATAAATGAAATAAAATGGACAACAGGAAACACCTACAATGGTTGAAAATTACAATCACATGCCACAATATGCTAGGGAACTTCACAGAAAAAAAACAAAAATATGACCAAAGACAAACGTAAATAACGAGCACAGAGCAAAAGCTAGCGGTAGGGTTAAACCGGTTTATGAGTAGCAAAACCTCCAAACCTCCAAACGGTTCGGTTCTCACTTACTATAAGCAGTTATTGTCAAGAATATACCTAAGAGCTGTCATTCATGGTCAGGAATTTTCATAAACCTTGTTCGAACGGGTTGTTACCTGGTATTTATATAAGTAATGGGATGATAGGGAATAAATGCACTGGAGACAAATTCTCTAAAAAGATACGGTAAACCAAGCTATGGTGTTTTTTCGTTGAAGCTTATTTGTATGTGAAAAAATATTTTGGATGCAAAAAATGATAAAAACAAATATTCTGCAAAAATAGAGCTAATTTTGAAACAAAATAAATTTTCTCTCCAGGATGAAAAAAACCTTAACCGCTTTTTTTCTCAAAGTAAATGGTCGGTCCCTAAGATTAAAACAGCCCATAGTACCGGTTTGAATGGAATTCATTGCTCGATGCCGAGCAATGATACACCCATGCTGTTATACTCGTAGATACAAGAACTGAACCATTCAAAGGAGTTGTCGCACTTTATGCTGGGACAAGAAGACTCTTTGACATATAATTCATTGAAGTTTAATTCATTGCTTTCATTTATTACAGGGATTTTGTCCCGTGTACATTTACTCCATTTCCCTTAATTTGTTTATGTATAACTTCACAAAACATGTAAGCAAACATCAAAGAAAAAAAATGCGAAGGAAAGTGACAATCAAAAAGTATGTACAGCCCTTTCGTTCTCGAATCCTAATTTTGCTTTCATGTTGTTTGATGGTTGATTACACTTAACTTTGTAGTAATAGTTTTTGGTATATAACAATTATGAATTTCCTGAAAAATATATTAAACGCAATATTTTTATTTGAACATAATGGGATTAACTTCAATGGAATAAAAGCAATTAAATTACTATTAGTATACAACGATTAGAGAAACTTGTTTTACTTTTGATGTTCAACACACAGTAGCCTTGATGGGCATTGTGGAAATTCTAATATAACAACAATAACCTTGAAAACCACTGTTAATCATTTTCAAAATTCGATCGGGGATTTGAAGTTATCAAGACTAATAATTTAAAACAAGTTTAAGGTGTTTCAGTTGCTGTACGATCATCACTATAAGTTAATTTTGCATCAATTTGAAAGCGTTCGCCGTTGGTCATGCTGTGAACGAAATTTGTACTAGTAATGGCTTCAAGGATTTATACAAATATGAACTTAAAGGGTAGATCGCAATGATTCTGTTTGTAGTAAAAATAAAGAGATACTATACTTTCCACATTCGGATAAAAAAATTAACTTCAGGATGCATTTTCCTGCATCAAGTTTTTCCAAAAACCTTTATTTTTAACAATTTAAGACCCCGATTTTTTTTTTTTTTTTTTTGCAAAAGTAAACCAAAAGTCCGTGTTCATTTCTCATTTCTTTCAGTTTTGAGCAAATTTCACAACTTTTTGTCTATTTGGGACAATTTTGGGCAAAAAATATTGATTTCTACCATCAAGTTTTTGGTCTAAGTTTCTAGATAGTTTGATCTCGTGAACCTAAAGAACTGTCAATAATAAAAACATATAGGTCCATAATGATATAAGAATGTTTTGTAAGAAAATGTTGCCTTTTGGGTAAAAATCAATATTTTTCAAATT
Organism: Modiolus philippinarum; assembly: GCA_002080025.1. NCBI lineage: Eukaryota > Metazoa > Mollusca > Bivalvia > Mytilida > Modiolidae > Modiolus > Modiolus philippinarum. The sequence goes on along the minus strand of MJUU01010444.1, from coordinate 9,472 downwards.
TTCCATCAACTATTAACAGTCAAAACTCACCAGTTTGATTTTTAAAAGTTGGACAATTACATTTTTAAGAATTTAGAAAAAAAAACATTATATGAATAAGATTTATGATTTTGTTGAAAAATGATTCTTATTACCCCTACCCCACAAATAGACTAAATACTGACCAAGATCAATTGCCAATTTTGGTCTAAAATTAAAATTTGTCATTTCTTGATACCTTGTGGTCGTATGTTCATATTTTTACACCATTTTGGAGGGTCATTATATAATAAATTAATAAAAAAAGGGCAAGTTTTAAGAATTATTTATAAACGAGATTTATACGATACTGAAACATCTTTAAGTATAAGATTTTATATTGCGAAATTAACTAAGTATAGTTTTAAAGATATTTTTTTTTCGATTTTGCTATCAAGTCGAACGTGCCGATAACCGATGCAATTTAGAAAGAGTTATCTTTCTTTATAAAGGGCTGAATAGGTAACAACTGGATTATTCAATGCGACACAAGCTGCTTAATTAGCCAGGAATCCATTTATACAAATTTTGCCGTTGTTGTTTGGTCTGAACAAGCAAGGTGGTTGTTGGACTGGCATTAACAAATAAAGGGATATGGAGTAAATGTACATAGGACAAAATCCCTATAAATACATGGTAAGACTGAGCAAATGGAACAACGCTTTCATTGTTGTTCTTCATCTTGAAGTCATATTTTTTTATTTACGAAGTCATAAAGAATTAATTTTACCATAATTTTCAGTGATCAAGTAAAGCACTGAGTTGGCAAATTTAAAAATGTGGTCATTGGTTGTTTGAAATCACAAGTGCACAGCTTTTTTTACCTAACATTTCAAGTTGGATGGTCATACGTGTTCTCCCTTGCGTTAAACGTCTGAATTCAAACGAGCAAATAATTATAATATATTCATAATTTACTTTTTCTTTCCAAGTTGTAGAAAGAAGGTAAATTTCGAAGTAATGTGAATAACTTCCTTCCCCAGAATATTAGAAAATAATATTAATTTGGAAAGATAGTAATAAGTGAAATAACAACATCGAAACATAATGGTACTTTCAGATTCCAAAAAAATATATCTGGTTTCAGAACTATTGGTAGGTTCACATTTGGGAAAAACAGTTTTTTTTAGACAATCATTTGTCTCATTTTTAGATCAAATAAAGAACATAATACAAATAATAGTAATTTTTTTTAAGTTAAATTTCTGCAAATGGTCGTTTCGGCAACTCAGGTCTCTTCAGTGCAAATCAAATCAAAAAGTTAAAAGACCATAAACCGAAATTTGTGTTAAAGATAATAGAGAACAAATAACCATTAGGATAGGATAGCCACAATCAGCTAAGAACAGAACTCTATATAGTGGGTTAGATACCATTAGCTTTTGATAAAATGTTCTAAAGTTTGGGTATTGCATATTTTTAAATAAAATTGGTTTTCGGGGCACCACCGAAGTACTGGATTGGTGAACATCCTCGGAGACCTATAGTCCACTAGCAGAGGGATCGGCCTAGTGATACCAAAGTAGGTATAATTGCATTTACGCTTGTACAAATTCAAGTGTAATTATCATATATAGTCTTCGTACCATAAAATTTTCGAATTCTGTTCAAAAAATGGATTTACTTCCTCTTCCGAATGATTTTAAAAAGAAGAATTTTTTGTCCTGTAAATACTTTTCCTCAGAATCTCAGAAAATTAAAATATATATATATATATTTGAAATAAAGAGTCACACGTCAAAACTAGTCATATGTACTATTAATTAAGCAATAACAGTACATTATTTGAATACCCGAGGGCGTCAATCGTAGATTTGACGGTAAAATGCAGTTTACAGGCGACGCCCTCGGGTACTGTTACTGCGATTCTAATGCAATTAAAAACCATTAATCGATTTCATTTCATATTTTAACTTGTGTATTTGTAACCATACAAGGAGCCAGACTAAACAGGGAACCTACCCTGTCCCAGGTGTATGGATGGTGGAATCGACGGTCAGTTCTTTCGTTACATAAATGTTGCATTAAGTAAATAACACAATACCGAAGTTACTGTTAATTTAGGTTCTGCATATGCGCATTAGTAAGTAAGTAAGTAGGTAAGCTTTATTTTAGGTCGGCACAGAATATATACATAATAACAAGATAACATGAGCTCGTTAGAGCTCTTTAACCGACTGATATTTGTAAAACAAAACAAGTAACATTTAAACAACATAGACATAGCATATTGGTTAAAATAAAGCACACATGCAAGCCATGCATAGAGTAAAATGCAATCACATAGATATACATAACAAAAAGCTACATTTAGGTATCACTCACACATACACAATAGCACATTGGTTAAAATAAAGCACATATAGAGTAAAATGCAATCACATACTTAATAGGAAGAAACTACATTTTGGTATCACTCACACATACTAATGCACACACATGAGATATTATAAAAGATACACATATATCAGACTACCAACTATCAAATCATATCATCAGCTAGAGCACATAAATAAGTAACGGACAAAATATACAAAAATAGGTCAGATATAAAAACTAATCACAGAAACATAAAAAATAAGCACACAGAAAGTCAAAACATGCATACACATACAAAAAGCAGACAAAAGCTAAATAAAAATATAAAGCACACGTAAGCAAATAAGCAAAAGCTACAAACAGCAGTAAGAATAGGTCTAGCTCCCAGACTGCATACCAATCCTACATGAACTGCAGTGACAATTTTCTAAAAGCACCAAGAAGATATGCATTAGGTTTATATCGTTTAAGGTCTTATATTATAGGACTTACGTCAAAACACACCACTGAAGCACAGAGATCCGGTTATGTTCTAGAAAAGATGTCGCGCATATGTACTAACTGTTTGGTAAATTCATATTTGACTGGCAAAAAATAATACAAAAAGAGGTTACTGATATGCTACTGAGAGTTATCTTCACTTTGACCATATACATATAGTCTCTAACATTGTTTCCAGTTTATTACGTATATTTCTCACATCGAGATAGTTAAATTTTCACATTTTAAAGTTCGAGGTTTACCCGAGAACTTTAAAATGTGAAAATTTAACTATCGAGATGTGAGAAATTATCGTAATAAACCGGAAAACAATGTTAGAGATTTTTTCTCTAATTCCTACTCAATTTATTTGACGTAAAGCGATCTCCGTAGTCTCCAGTCTCAAGTATGCCGCCATTTTGTTGCTGTCATCGTTGCTATGTGTATCATTGCGCCTTTCATTGAAAGGGGTGTTAAGTTTAATATTTTTGATAAAAATGTCATATTATCAATAAATCGAGACATCTTAGTCATAAAAATGCAAAAACCGTTTTGCTAGACAATGATGCAGGTGTTAATTTCATCAGCATCCGGTTGCACTATTTCTAGAAACTGACACTGGTTGACCAATCAGCAAGTTAGATCAATTTCTAAACATGTTGATTATTAATTTCATCTAACATTATTTGGGAAGTATTTATTTTGAACAAGAATTAGAGAAATGTATATCTAACATGGTACAGAGGGATAACGCACAGATGTTTCTCCTTACAATACGAATGTTTACTTCTTGCCTCTTAGAATTTCCCCCAAAAATATTCGATTTAAAGATAATAACACGTGACAACATAATACTTAAACATAGGAGTGCTGTCAGACTTTTTTTAACCATTTGGTAATCTCATATTTCGTAAAAGTTAGGTTTTTTTTCTAAGAGAAACAATAAAGTTCAATTTGTCTCACTTTTTTATATTTCTTAAAGAATCTATTTGTTTGTTGGTGACTTGTTTCAACAAACGATGAAAGGATCATGGAGTATATGTACATTAGACAAAGTCGGTTTAAAAACAAAGCAATGGAACAACGCTTTTATTGTTGTTCTTCATCATGAAATCATTAAGTCACTATTTCAACGAGTCCGAAATTTAGATATGCCTAGATGAATTTTACGCAAAGCTCCTTATGAGAAACAATTAGACAATTCACCGTTCCTGAAACTGAAGAGTCTTGGGTATAATATTAATTTTATTTGAAATTTTGGTGTATCCGACCACTGGCGTTACTTTGTTTACGTTCTTGGCCAATCAAAACATTTTGGTGCATGCTCTAGCCACAATGCTTTAGTTTCTGAAACGGCGAATTACAAACAAATATAAACAGGACATAGCTATTTTTACGAGAGTCTCGCCATGTCTTTCAGAAGCATTGACTACGAACGATGATGTGATTACGTTTATTGGACAAACATAATTTGTGGACGTTTCACGCCATCTTTTTGTCGGGTCTCGTATAAGATTGAATCAACATTCTTCATTCTTAATGTAATATGTTGTGAGCAATATGATTTATAAACAAGATGCTAACGCCATTAGCCTTTATATGTTATCAGTTCGGACGAACTATTATTTTATTAGTATTATATCAGTGGTATCATTCTATACAAATTCTTTTATGATATACAGAGTTCAATCAAGGCGCTTTGTGTGATTGAGATATACAATTTTATTTCAAAGAGCATGTCCTTAATATCAATCAATGTGTTTATCTCTTGCCGATTTGTTTTGCTTTTGTGTCTGATAATCCGCCATACAGTCGAGTTCCTATCTCCCTCAGAACGTTCTTGATTTATAATTATGAATTTAATGTAATCTAATAATGTCCAATGCAAAAAAAAAAAAAAACAGAGACTCTAGATTATCATATTTAAACTATATCTTATCTTAACATAAAACTGTGACGTCACAAGTCAATAGATTTTGACTGATCTCTAGTCTTTGAAACTATTGACCGCTGACGTCGCAATGACGTTTTGATTTTTCGATTCTATTGCAATAAAACACTTATTCACTTGCTATTATAATCTTGTTATTGATCTCGTAGCAAGTTAAAATGT
>MJUU01010442.1:32004-47960 GCA_002080025.1 Modiolus philippinarum | reverse complement strand
GATTTTTTTCTTTGGATTCCTCTTGATCTAAGCTTTCAGTAGTATGTCAACGGATTTTTCGTAGGTCTTACCGTTTCCGAGCTACAAGGGGTCAAAGGTGCCAAAAATGCAATTTTTCTAACTATGTCAAATCTTTATTTTTCCTCGGATTTCGATGGGATTTTTTTCTTTGGATTCATCTTGATATAAGCTTTCAATAGTATGTCAACAGATTTTGTGTAGGTCTTACCGTTTCCGAGCTACAAGAGGTCAAAGGGGCCAAAAATGCAATTTTTCTAACTATGTCAAATCTTTATTTTTCATCGGATTTCGATGGGATTTTTTTCTTTGGATTCCTCTTGATCTAGCTTTCAGTAGTATGTCAACGGATTTTTTGTGTAGGTCTTACCGTTTCCGAGCTACAAGGGGTCAAAGGGGCCAAAAATGCAATTGTAAAATCTTTATTTTTCATCGGATTTCGATGGGATTTTTTTCTGTGGATTCCTCTTGATATAAGCTTTCAGTAGTTGACAACAGATTTTGTGTAGCTTTTACCGTTTCCAAGCTACAAGGGGTCAAAGGGGCAAAAATTGCAATTTTTCTAAATATGTCATATCTTTATTTTTCATGAGATTTCGATGGTTTTTTTTTTTCTTTGAATTTCTATGGATGTTAAGTTTTAGTTGATAGTACATATTTTGCATAGCTCTTACGGTTTTTTATCAGTAAGTAATCAAAAGGGTTTATTTATTCCCTATTTTGTTTCTAGCTAATAACTGTGTCTAGCTTCTTTTTGTGTCCATCTAATTATTGTGTCAAGCTCTTTACTGTGTCCACATTCACTTTAAACTACTTTTGTTGAAATTTCAGTGGCCGACATGCTTCGGTCGTATCATGCTGCGCTTGGCGTAGCCCTTTATTGTAATAATGCAGGGCTACTTACTGTTTACTGTGCATTTTTTACCCAAATTTTCAAAATGTGACTTTTTTGTCATACTTTTCTCAGCAACCGCATTTCACAGCCATTTGGAGCTTTAGCATGGGGTACTTTACTGCGTCTACCCTTTTCAGGCATATTGAAATACTACTTTACTGGCTAACTGCATTTCTATCTTTATGTTCCGCATCCTTCTCACATTATTTGCATCTTATTTTGCTCTGCAACTGTAAATGCTTGTATTGTGTCCACACTTGTACTGTGTCCACACACACTTACTTTTGCACTTACCATATAGATTCTGGGTTCAATGAGCGGGGGTATAACTGACTGCCATTCGGCAACAGCTCTTGTTGATTGATTGATTGTTGTTACCAAGAAAGTCAAAAGTTCCATGTAAGATTAAATATTAATTGAAATAATTGATGGGAAAGGGTGGGGGGCATTTAAATGGCTTCAAGACTGAGACTCTTCATCTGACATTGATTTTCTGGATAGTGATTATTTGGAGATCATTGTCAATATTCGTCTACCTCTTTTGTGCTTTTATGAAAGTTGAGGAGTTCATTTATGGAAGACTTAATCCATTCAGTGTTACCTTTTAGTGTTGTTCCTCATCTTGAACTCACCATACCTTTAGCAATAAACTTTTCTCTCATATATCCCATGTGGTCAATCAGTATTCTCCAAATCAAGTTTAAAAGGGGTAGGGGCATAGAAGAAAACTATGTGAATTACCATTTTTATACGACATTGAATTTTTGAATACATCAGCAAACGAATACCGAAGCAAGAACAAGGAAAGGGGGAATTCTAAAATCATAAATCCAAAATCACGGCAATTCCTATCCAACACAAATTGAGACAGTATGACAAAGACAAAACATATTAACAAAAATGAACAAGAACGTCACATAACTAAAGCACTAGCAGTGTGAACCCTACAAAAACTGAGGTATCATCAGGTGCTCCAAAAGGTAAGCATGATCTGCTCCATGCATGGCACCTGTCACACTGCCAGTGGAAACTCCGGTTTTGTCACAGTCAATGTTAGTCAGTCTGGTAATAATTCTGGATTTACCCAAAGATATCTATTCTCATTTGTGAAATAGAAACATTGTAGCTGTCTGTCAAATCGTGGTGATGACTGTAAAACTTCTGTAGTGACAATTGCAACAGTGAATGAACATACCCTTGATGTATAAGTTTTTGAGACAGTAATTTCGCTTTGTTTACAAAAATCGCTGTAAAAACTAAAGGAACGGCAATAGCGCATGAGTTGTGAAATGTGAATTGATCCCTGAAATGCAAAAGAAAAAAAAATTGAAATGAATCTCATCATGTTATCTTTGCTTTCTCTCCTCTAGTTTGGGAAGAGTTGGATCAGGATTTTCTTCAAGCACCAGTAATCAGTACCAGAATACTTTGTTGAAGCAGTGCAAGTAAGTGAACCTTTCCATTCACAAACATCGGCCATATATTAAGTGTTTTTTTTTTTCAATCGGACATTATTTTTAAGGGGAAATTTGCATATTTTGATCTAGGTATTCAAAGTATGTAGAATATGCCACCCTTATTGCTTTTGCTGATATTGAGTTATGTTGCCTTGTTATAACAAAGCTTAGCTTTTATATTCTCTTTGAGTCCTTTGTCTGTCGTAAACTCCTATGAAACGACTAGGCTAGGTGGCCTCTTTCGGTTCCTCCCTTTGAACTGCTATATCTTAGATGTCCATATTCTTTACAAGACATTTATCATCGGAGGAACATATTTGAATATTGGATCCTATTGGAACGGATCTTTTCAGCTCGCCTGATCCAAGGGTCATTGTGAGCTATTGCCATATCTTGGAGTCTGTTATCTATCATTCTTTGGCCATTGTCCTTTCATTGATTTTTAGCTGACCTGGCTATGCCAGAGTGAGCTTTTGCCATCATTTAGCATCTGTCGTCCGTCCGTTGTCCGTTGTTAACTTTTCATTCAAAGATCTTCTCTGAAACCACTTGGCCAATTGGAACCTAATTTGGACACAACAGTCCTTGGGTGATCTCCTTTGAAAATTGTGTCTGGCTTCTTGGCACGTCGTTAACTTAGTTTAACATAGGGACCCTATGGGAAATGCATTCAAAGATCTTTTTCTCTGAAAGCACTGGCCCAATTGGAACCAAACTTAGTCTCAAAGTCTTTGGGTGGTCTCCTTTAAAAACTGTGTCCTGCTTGTCTACACCTCATTCAAAATGGCCCCCAGCAAGAAACATAGTATTACATAGGGACCCTAAGGGACATGCATTCAAACATTTTCCACTCTGAAACCAAAACAATTAGGATCAAACTTGGTCACTAAAGTTCTTGGGTGGTCCCTTTGAAAAAGTTTGTCCAGGTTGTCGAAGCCTCATCCAAGATTGCTGGTAGAAGTAAACATAGTTTAACATAGGGACCCTGTGGGAAATGCATTCAAAGATCTTCTCTTAAACAACTGAGCCAATTGGAACTAAACTTAGTGACAATAGTCCTTGGGGGTCCCCATTAAAGTATGTGATTTTTATTAGCTCACCTCATGAAGTGGGGGGGGGCTTATGTGATACCTCGAGCGTCGGCATCTTTTTAAGCATCCGCTTCCACTCAGGAAGAATGGTTTAAGTCCATTCCCGGTTACTTACATGTCCCACATCAACCATATTGGTATGTATGATGCATTTTGGGATGACAACAACAATGCATGCTTAGGATGCTGTCTGTGACCTTTATTTTACACATGAGCAACTTGGTTTGGTAAAATGGTTAAAGTCCACTCCCGCTTACTGACATGTCCCACATCAACAATATTGGTATGTATGATGCATTTTTGGATAACAAAAATTATGCATTTTACATTCTACATTTTATGCATGAGCAACTTTGTTAGGTAGAATGGTTAAAGTTCATTCCTGGTAACTGACATGTCCCACATCTACCATATTGGTATGTATGATGCATTTTGAGATGACAACAACAATGCATGCTTCGGATGCTGACTCTGACCTATATTTTACGCATAAGTGACTTGGTTAGGTAGAATGGTTAAAGTCCATTCCAGCTTACTGATGTGTCCTACATCAACCATATTGGTATGTGTGATGCATTTTTAGGATGACAACAACAAAAAATGTGTGCTTCGAATGCTGACTGTGACCTGCATTTTACGCATGAGCGAATTAGTTAGAATGGTTAAGGTCTATTTCTGCTTACTGGCATGTCCCACATCAACCATATTTGTATGTGTCATGCATTTTTGGAGGACGGTCTTTGACCTACATTTTATGCATGAATGAATCTGTGAAAAAGAATGATTATAGTCCATTCTTGTTTACTGACATGTTTAACATGTGACAATGCTGTGCAAAGAGGTGAGCTTAGCAGGCCGTGGCTGCTTCTATGTTTGTCTCTCCTGCGATGAAAGTTCACAGAAAGTATGTGGTTGGTGACAGCGTTATCCTATACTAAAATAAGTATATTTTAAGAACCCTTGGAAGTATGAGCATTATATTTGGTCCAGTAATAGCACTAATAAAGTGCTACTGGGCCAACATAAAATCATGTGACCTTGACCTCAAGTACATGGTCCAGTGACCACGTTAAAGTCTCAGTAACTATAAGTGGTAGGTTGATAATGTGTAGTATGTTGGTTGTTATTGGGTAGAACATGTCAGTTTTGTGTATGACATTTGTCCTTGACCTCAATTTCATGGACTTTAGTGAGCATGTTCAAGTATCTTAGTATCTATTAATGGTAGGTCAGTGATATTTTGTATGATGGTTGGTCTTAGATAGTGTGTGACAGTTTGTGACCTCAATAAAAAACACCCATAAAAATGACAGTAAGTCACAAGTTTTTGATGAGGGAAAATTCATAGGTATATGGTATGAGAATAAAAAAAAACTGAAAAGGACCTTCAGAGGTACTAATCTGCAGCTTCACATGGATACAAGTGATTGACTTTGAGGTGGAATGTAGGCATCATGTTATAAAAGGTTCAGTAAAATGTTTTCTTTATTTGGATCTTTAAAATTTCAGTACATTATTTTGGAGAGTTTGAAAAAAGTAATCAAAATGCACCTAAAATATTTTTTGGAGAAAATTTTGCAAGCTTAATTTCCCAAAACTTAAAATATGAAGAGATAACGACACTGTATTTTAGGGCTTTTCCAGAAAACAAAATGTACAGGGGGGGGGATGGGTTGGCATTAATGCAAGTTAAACCATGAATTTATTTTTTTTCAGGTATAAGCAATGGGTATAATTAAGTTTAAAACCCTCCAATAAGGTAAGAATTAAAAAAAATACTTGTGTTCCTGCCACTCTGTACATGTTGTTTTCTGGAAAAGCCCTTAGGATATGTAGGATATAATAAGAGAAAGTTTGGTGCAACTAAGTTGCTTTAGGTCCTATGGTAAATCATGGATTTTACCTCCTGAAAACTTGATGCCATCTAATCAAAATTAGCATGAGAAGCACATTTCTACTAATTTTTAATTCCAATTAAAACTTGTAATTTGTTTAAATTATACAATACTTATATAATGGTCATTTCTGCCCAAATGAAAAGACCTTTCAAAGATTTTAGAATTTATACATATAAATGTATTAATATTTTTCTTTAAGTTAATATTCTTAAAACTTCAAAGAAAAATGAACACAATTAATTGTCTATTTTAAATAGAAGTATGTAATTTCTGTTGTATAGTGACACAAAAAGAGATTGAACATTGAATAACTAGATATTAAATTTTATATAGTATTATACAGAGTGGATTAAACCTTAGAGGATTACTGGGTAAAGTCATTGTAATCATCTTGGCTACATTTTTATACAGGTTAGTTAAACGAAATATTTGTTTTCATAGATTTTTACATTTCATTTTAATTTCAAATTATTTGTAAATGAAAAAAGAAATGAAAAAACGTTAAGATAAATAGTGAATAATAAATAAATATAAATATAAAAAAATAATTATACACATTACGTAATAGAAAAAAAGTGTGAAGAATGACTCAGAAGTTTTCGAGTCTTCGTACCAGGAACAAGATAAAACTGCCTTTGAATGAATTTACTTTTGTATATGAAGTGCTATTTTTAAAATAAACTGTATTTATTTTTTAATCCATCAAAAGAAGAATAAAAAATTTTGAAAATCATATAACTAGCAAACACAAGGAACCATAATTTAAAGTGTCCCTAAGGCCAAAAATAAAAAGCTATGTTTCCACTATTCTCACCTATGATAATTCTTGGTGTAATGCTTATTGACTAGCACTATGTAAGTCAGAATTTCTGTAGACAAGTTCAAAATTAAAAAAAAATTTCCTGGCTTATATATTTTGTTCTAGGAGTTTTGTCCTAGGACAGATGAAGAAATTGCTTTAGATTGGCCTTACTATACTGTGTCAAGTTTAACATTTATCCTAATCCATTACCATTGCAGGTATATTTGAACCAGTTATTGATTTAAAGCAGAATATAGAATTTGTTTGACAACTCTTGGATTATATTTGGCAGACCACAACACACCTGTTTTTTTTACCTATATAAGAGAATTCTGGCCTCACCTGGATACCTTATTTAATTAAGGAGACAGGTATTATTGATTTACCTACCGGTATATAGTGGAAGCTTCCTGATTCCTGATTTCTTTCACCAGTTCTTAACGGGACATATTGTTTTTATGGTATTATTATATTTCTGATAGTATACTTGAAGTACAGGCTGTTTATGATAATGGATTGACTATTGAAGTGTCTATTCAGGTAAAGTATGTCGAAATATTTTATGCAAAACTTTGAGTTTTCATCCATCAATAACAATTCACAAACTTTTCTAATAAATAGTGATGCAAGTATTATTGTAAGACACTAGTCTTTATAGAGTTGCAGTTTGTAACATAGTAGTTTATAATGATATTTTGCTGTGTAAATGTAAGCCAAAATAGTGTCCTGTGAAAAGTGTCTTTCCTGTTATACATTTCAATGGAAAATCCAAGAGGACAATATTTCATGATCATCATGAATTTTATTCCATCCTCGGACTTTATCATAGGTAACAATTGTAAAGGCAGACAGTATTTCATGGTGGACACAGTTTAGTGTTACAGCTGTACAAATTAGTTCGTCTTGTCTTTTTAAACACCCATAGATTTCAGAATGGTAACAGCATGATGTACAACATACTTATTTGTACATACTTAAAGGTAACAGACCAATAAACCCTTATTTTATGCCATGATACAGACAGGCAAACAAATTTCCAAAATAAAGCTAGGTGCTTTGTTTTCTCCCACAGGGTTTGGTGTCGCAGGCTTTCTGTGAAGGGTCAAAATGTGGTTGCTGAGTAAAATTATTAATGATTATGATATTTATTTTGAATCGACAGTGTCAAGATATTTAGTGGGTAAAATCTATACTTTATGGTCAGAACCAGTTGCAAAATCACAGAACAGATGCATACCTGTAATTTATTTAGAAATTGCTTTTAAATTTTCTTTGTGAGGTTTTTGCATCAGAATGTAGATAAACATTTATCCACAGCTATGTACATGATGTAAATTTCCCAAATAGTGATTAGTTGGTCACACATTATTACAAAACCCATATCCCTAGCCTTAGCTAAGCCATATCCCTAGGCATTGCTTACTATTAACTGGCAAATACCACACACATTTTCACTCCTGTTGCTTTCAACATATAAGTCAAAATAAATCGCCTTGATAGAAATTGAAGAAATAAATGTAATGGTAGAAAAGAAACATATCTACAAAAGCATAAAAACACACGCATTACATCATCAGGTATCAGACTCCCATTATCTTCAATTTTTTTTAGCTCGCCGGGACGAATGTCCGGAGAGCTTTTGTCATACCCCCGGCGTCGGCGTCGTCGGCGTCAGCAAAACTTTAACCTGGCTTGCGGAATGGAGACCTGAAGAGCTAGGATGTTGATATTTGGTATGTGACTTCCTTGTGATGAGAGCTTTCTTCTGGTACCATATTTGTAGACATTTTGACCTTGCCCTTGCCCTGAGGGCAATTTTTGAAAAACTTTAACCTTGCCTCTAGAAGGTAGGCTTTTAGTGGAGGGTGTTTATATTTGGTATGTGACTTCCTTATGATGAGAGCTTTTTAGTGGTACCATATTTGTAGACATTTTGACCTTGACCTTGCCCTGAGGGCAATTTTTGAAAAAAACTTTAACCTTGCCTCTAGAAGGTAGGCTTTTAGTGGTAGGGTGTTTATATTTGGTATGTAACTTCCTTATGATGAGAGCCTTCTAATGGTACCATATTTGTAGACATTTTGACCTTGACCTTGCCCTGAGGGCAATTTTTGAAAATTTTTAACCTTGCCTCTAGAATGTAGGCTTTTAGTTGTAGGGTGTTTATATTTGGTATGTAACTTCCTTATAATGAGAGCTTTCTAGTGGTACCATATTTGTAGACATTTTGACCTTGACCTTGGCCTGAGGGCAATTTTTGAAAAACTTTAACCTTGCCTCTAGAAGGTAGGCTTTTAGTGGTAGGGTGTTTATATTTGGTATGCAATTTTTTTGTGATGACAGCTTTCTGATGGTACCATATTTTTAGACATTTTGACCTTGACCTTGCCTTGAGGGCAATTTTTTAAAAACTTTAATCTTGCTTCTAGAATTAAGTTGTTTAGTGGTAGGGTGTTTATATGTGGTATGTAACTTTCTTGTGATGAGAATTTTCTGTTGGTACCTTTCGAATTTATTGTGCATTGGGGTCACTCGAATCCCCGGCGAGCTATGTTGTCTTCTGACAACTCTTGTTACTAATCTTGTATATGGCAATTTGGTTTGTGCTGGAACCCTATTGTCGTTACAGTTAAAATCAAATTTCATGTATTTTCAGCCTCATCCTCTTTTTCTAGTGAGATATCTTTTCCCACTTTTTTTTCAAATTCTTGTGAAATGTTAATTACAATAAAGATGTTATCATCCTTAATATAGCTAAAAACATTTATCATCAATCCTGGTCCACCCATAACAACTGTAACTAGAATAATATTTTGTCATTTTTGGTCTCTTATACATGTTATGAATCTGAATAGAGGGATAGGGTGTGAACTTCACATATTAAGGGCTAACATTTAAACTTTCTTTAATTTTATGCAGAGTAATAGTCATTATGTTGTAATTTTCTGACACGTACATGTGAGGAAATCCTGTTTTTTTGTTGGTAAGTAAATTTAGATGAAAAAGCACAGAACATACTTTCATTACAATAAAAAGTAAGAATCAAATTAAATTACTTGCTGTGTTTCTTTTGTAGGACATTTCAGAAAATAAAGCTTTTAAAAAGGCCTGTAGGTGTCGTCATTTGACACCGAGAGTTCATGATAAAATTACAATTCCAAAATGTTTCCTGCCAAAACATGATGTTTAAGGGCATATCAAACTGCTTCCACATTAGTCAATTTCAAATCAGTTAAATTCACATTGGAAAACGAAGCATGTCTTAACGTCATCACAAAGTGAATTGCAATTAGTATTAAATAAGCACCATGTCCAAACAGCAATTGAAATTAATGACAAATGGATACTAATGAAGTTAATAAGTAAATTCAAATTGGAATGCTCAACATGCTCAATCCAATTGGAATTTACAAAATGATGTGCTTACAAGGTTAGAGTTAAAGTTGAATTGTATTTGAATTCAATTCTTATGTAATGTATAGTTTGAACTCAGCACAAAAATGACAAGAAATATTGGTTCACATATTGTGTCTCCTGCGTTCACACAGTGGGGACACTATCCCTCGTCTTGCATTGATGCCATCTGCATCCGCGTCTCAAAAAATTTCTGTCACATTTTTCTCAGGAACCATGTATCCCAGCCTTCTGCAAATTGGCATGGAGTATCAATATGGGGACTTATGCTGTGTAACAGAGTTTGGGATCTCTTACATGCCCACTTCCAGAACTTAGAATATTGTTTGTGTGTTGAAAATTTCTGTCACTTTTTCTCAGGAACCACATATGACAGCCTTCTGCAATTTAATATGGAGTATCAGTATGGGACTTATACTGTGTAATAGAGTTTAGGATCTCTTGCACGCCAAATTCCTGTCTGATGGAACTTTTTTTTTTTGCTGATCAGCATCACAAAAAAATTTCTGTCACATTATTCTAAGGAACCACATATCCCAGCCTTCTGAAATTTATCATGGAGTATCAGTATGGGGACATTTACTGTGTAACAGATTTATGGATCTCTTGCATGCCCACTTCCTGTTTGATAGAACTTAGAATAATTTTGATGTCTTCAAAATTTCTGTCAATTTCGTCTCAGGAACGTCATATATTCCTGCTGTCTGTAATTTTATTTGGAGTATCAGTATGTTGACCTATACTGTGGAAGAGAGTCTGGGATCTCTTGCATGCCCACTCCCTATTTGATAGAATTTGCAATATTTTTTTGCATTATTACGAAGGCGACACGTTTCCTTGGAAGACTTACTACTTAGTTTTTATAACCTTGACTTCAGTCTTCTGTTGCTTTTAACATGATTTTGTTTGTCTTAAAAAATGCAAAAATGATCAGTTATTAAGAAGAATTTCCATGGAAAACAAAAGTTTAGGGATCAAATCAGAACAGTTTAAGAAGAAATTTTTAGGTCTTGACTTGGAAGATTGAGATGTAATGCTTTGCCACTTGAAACATCATACATATTGTAAGATTGATCTAACAGCTGAAAAAACCATGCGCCATGTGTTGTATTCAGGGTACACCACTATTGTTTGGCAGACAAAGTTTATTGACAGGAAAATATTTCTCCCTTTTCATAGAAATCTATATTAAGTATTGATAAATGCATGAAATAGACCATATGTCACAGGGATAGTATTTTAATCATTTAAAAAGTATTACTTTATAAACACTATTTGTATAAAAAGACTCCTTAGCCTGAATTTGACGTTGGCGACCCACTGCTGTTTACCATATTGATATCAGACAGATAACTGAATCCTCTTTGCAACAAAACCTCAGAAGGTTATGGAACTTTCGAACATGTTCTTTTCTTTATTCCCAGCTTAACTTTACAAAACTCATAAATATTCACGAAAATCAACTGCATAAGCATTATTATTGGGTACACAGAAATTTATATTTTTTAAAAATTTAAGTAAACTTCAACATTCAAGCATAGAAAATTTCTAGGATTTACTGCATTCTCAGTCTTTATTAATTTTTTAACTAAATCTAACAGGTGATAATTAATTTTGGATGTAATTATTAACCAGGAAATGCAGAAAATTCAAAAACATT
Organism: Modiolus philippinarum; assembly: GCA_002080025.1. Taxonomy (NCBI): domain Eukaryota; kingdom Metazoa; phylum Mollusca; class Bivalvia; order Mytilida; family Modiolidae; genus Modiolus; species Modiolus philippinarum. Next base: position 36,725 of record MJUU01010442.1, on the reverse strand, counting down.
GCTATTTTTTTTTTAATTTTTTTTTTATTTTGAACAATTTTATGTGAAATCACTTAAAAGAAAAATGGCATGTACAGAAAACAAAATAATTTTTGACCCACCAGAGATTTTTTGCTTTCACGGTTCTGTTGAGGGCCAGTAGAATGTAGGGTGTACTTGATTCATAATCCATCTGCTTGTTTTTATTCTCACTTTCTTCCAACTGAAATTTGCTGTTACAGTACTGCTTATCTAGTTCCATCAAAGTTCGTTTGATACAGAGGTTTTTTTGTAGCAGTTTCATTGTGATGCACATTTTTGGTTGAAGGTGAAACAAAGTCAACTGCTATTACTGACAGTCTCTTGTCAATAAAATGGTTTTCAACATATGACTTCCACTGTGTTACTTCTTTAATGGAAAATTGATAGACCTCAAAGTTGAAATAGTTTTCTGAGTTAAATATATTCTTATGAAAACATTACAAAAGTCTGCTATAAAAGTTTTGTGATTGAACAAGAATTGTCCTTTCACATGAGTGACCTGACAGTGTATTCATAAACTTCAATACACAAATATTTATGGAAGTGTTTACAATGTAAACACCGTTCTGATCAATTCAATATTTCTTCTTTGATAATCAATACAGAATTAGCTCTTCTAAAGATTACCCAGAAGCTAGTTTTCATGGCTAGATTTAAACGTTTGATCAACCTTTTATCACCGTTGTATCTGAAATGTGTATTTAAAACAATTGAAATTAACATTTGAGTGGTAGACATTGAAATTCAATCGTGATCATAAACCCGTGAAGAGAACAGAAAAAAACTTGTATTATAAGTATATATAAGTGTCCCGTCAACCATGTTAAATTCCATTTATTGTCATTTAAATGTTCTGAAGGTAACTAGCCTGTTTTTCTTTATTACCTGTGAAGCAGTAATGGGCTCACTTTGTTGATAAGGGGCTGTCAAATACATTTCACTTGGATTTTACATATTCTTGTACAATTCGGATAATTCTGTGCATTTTTTGATGGATTTTATTATTAATTTTGATTTGAAAGGTAAGAGGGATGTGTATTGATCAGGTAATAGGTAAAAACACACCTGAAGAGTTAAATTTTCACACCTGCAAACTATAGGTTAATTAAAAGCTTTAATAGCAGCATGTGTTGTCCATGCAAGAGAGAAATGAAATTAACAAGTTTCAAACATTGTAAAGTTTTATTTTTATACAATATCACATTGAAATGAAATTTTTATAATTTTAAATTTAATTTGAACTATTACATGTGATTTTGAGCTGACAGGTGTGGCCTTTAAATTTTTTGTTGTCAAGTTTTGATATCAAAGTATTGAAGTATGACGATCAAGTAAAAATACATATTAGTTGTTTATAAATCTATTACAGTGTTTGAAAAATATGGGAAATATTGAAAAAGTAATAAAATTTTACAAACAAATGAATTCTGTGTCATAGCAAGAATAAAGATTTTATGTAATCCATTGGATTATTATGCAGTATAGAATATTTATGTAGTATAGGCCACGACAAGTTTGGTCGTAATTAAATCCTTTTGTGTTCCTTGTTTATTTGATATGATGGTCTCCTGCAATTTAGTGGATTAAGAATTAAAAAAAAAATAGGTTAAAAAATACTTTTTAAAATATGTGAATTTCACATTTGCTATTTGACAAAATATTTGAAACTGGGGAATATTGATTAAGCATTGATATGTCTTTGATATTAATGTTTCATGTTTTTTTTTGCCCCTGAATGGAAAGATCATTTATGTACAGTTTGTAAATTAGCATCAAGTTAGTAAATTCTCATCCACCGTCACCAAAAACAATGGGGCAGACAGAAAGCTTTAATATTTTTATGCCCCTGCCGTTAGGCAACAGGGGCACTAAGTTTTACCCTTGTCCGTCTGTACGTTTATATTTACATCCAGAAATTTCATCAAGGATTTCTTTGCTTGTGTATGCAGGCATTATTTTATAATTGGTCTGAAACTTTGATATGATGAGTTGTACTTTGTCTCCTCTATGCAAGTCAGTCACTCATCTACTTCCTGTTTGCTGGTAGGGACATATGGCAAGGACATCTGTGTCACATGGACACCTTTAGAAATTTTTTTTAATCTATCCCAACTTTAAATTGGGGGTGAGAATCTATTAATTTTCTTAATGAGGCATAACATAAAATCAAAGACTTCAAGTTCACAGTGCAATACCAGTTCTTGAGACCAACGATACCACACTCTCACACTTTACTTTTGGTTAAAAGAAGAAGAAAAAAACAAATATACAAAGATAACAGAAATAGGACAAAGATTATTTACATGTACACATCAATTTATTGCAGGTTATATTTCCTCCTGCACTTTTGATTATGTATTGATTATCATCTTTTTAAACCAAACCTTGAATTAAGTTTGAAAACCAATCAAATTTTCTGCAGAATTATTGATGAGGTTATTACAATCACGAATTTAAAAATATTATTTCATTGTACAGTTGTAATAACCAGCTAAAAAGTTGCACAAAAAAATAATCTACCATTAAAGTATTGCTATTTAACTGTTTTGTTAGTAAATTGATATGTCTTGCAGCTTCCATGATTTTCAAAGTCATGTAATCATGCAGTTGTGCAATTTGCATGCAAGAAAATATTTTAGTAGTAAGAATACATCTCTATTTACAATAAACATAGATATATTACACAGGTATGGTAAGATAAACTGCTAACCAATATAAAACAATTTCTTAAGGAAAAGTGGAAATATATATTACGATGATAAACAATTTTTGAGGTGAATATACATGCCAACAGCTGAAATTTTTCTTCAAGGTAGGAAGGCATATTCCCATAAGGCTAATGACATAAAAAAAAATCCAACATTGTGGAAGCACAGAACTGCTTGGATGGTTGCGTGAATTGAGTTCTATACAAAGAGAGCTATTCTAAAACAAGTTTGACTTATGTTTTGCTAAAACCAGATATTAGAGACAACAGATTGAACCAGTGATCTCTGGCATGCAAGTCAAACACTTTAACCATCATATGTTTTCAATGATTCACATTTGCTGGGTAAAAGCATAATCATGATTGTTGTAATCTTATTAAGATTTTCATTTGCATGGATGTTAATCATTATCATGATTAGCAATCCAAAGCATTAGTTTAAATGATTGTGATGTGACAGAACTGTAAAACACAGTCTGACCTGAGATTTTAAGGCCATGTGTTGAACTGAAATTGCCTTAGATTATTTCACTATAAGAAGACATCAAAGAAATTCTTTACTGTTTGTCAGCATAGAAAAACCAATAAGAAAACAACCCAAAAAAAATCTATACAATTTTGCTAATTTTTAATTTTTATTTCCTGACATGATTTCAAAGAGTGATGAAATTATGGTTTTGGTTTAATGCAATTTGACAAGAATCTTTATTTTGATTTCTATCTACATTGTGTATTTGAAGTCTACATATAGTACAGTTGACCTTAATAGATTTCAATGTAGATCTTATTTTAACATTGTCATCAGCCCTTTGATGGAATTATGTTTTATTATTGTAGATGTAATTGATACAAAGTGAAATGGACATGATTGACAAGCGTCTATTCCCAGTTTACAGGTAAACAGTAAGTAAAATTTAATTTGTTGTGACAGTGATTAGGAAATTGTCCAATTATAGGATTTTCTGTAAAAATTTATTTTAAGACAGAAATTTACAAGTTTATTTGACCATGGTTGGAGATTGTATAAACATTGAAATAACAGTGTAATAAATAATTCATATTGAACACGTGCATCAAGCATTTTTTAAGACAAAATGCAAAATCTCTGATGTTATTTGGCCAAAAAAAAAGAGGTGGAAATATGGGTAACGTTTCATAAAGCAACCCCTGAATTTATGTGCACGTTGTTTCATATGTTTTCAATGTTAGAATGTGCACGTTAATTAAGCAATTGCTTGATGAAACGGATTACAAAAACAAGGCAAGGTATTAAGCATTATTTTTATGGCCCATGGAACTTGTTGCACAAGCTATAATATTTCTAATTTGTATGTCGTTCAGTCCATCCCTCAATCTGTTGGCGAGTTCTTTGTGGGATTTGCACCTCAGAATTCCATAAAACTTTGCTGTTATTTAAGAAGGGATGTAGATATGCATAGTCACAGGAAATTCTAATTTGAGTTATTCCCCCTTTTAACTGTAAGTAAATGCTGCAGCACGTCCACAGAATTTAACAAAACGTTAAACTATTTGATATAATATGTAGATGGTGAATGAAAGGAAATGGAGTAAATGCACACGAGACAAAGTTTCTACAAATACATGGTAAAAACAAGCAAAGGAACAACGCTTTTATTGTTGTTCTTCATCTTGAAGTCATCATGAGGCTTTCAACAATGAGCTTTGCTCATACCTCATATAAAGTTCAAGACGGCCCCTAGCACTGGTTTGAGCGGAATTCTTTGCTTATTGTCGAGCAATGCTACATCCATGTCTTCATTGGGCATGGATGTGGGATTGTCAACAAATATTAATTGAACTGGCAAAGTGTTCTTACAATCACTGTCATCCTTTGCCCGACAATAGCACTAGTCTTAAGCTAGTGGACGATTACAATATACAGACAAACACAGGGCACTCATCAAGTCGAATGTAAGAAAACTTGGTACATTTCCACCGGAAATATTGATTTACTGCCTTTTCTGTCCAGTTC
>MJUU01010441.1:1085-16199 GCA_002080025.1 Modiolus philippinarum | reverse complement strand
TTGTCCTGCCTGTCTATCTGTTTGTCTGTGCGTCCGAAACATTAACCTTGGCTATAACTTTTGAACTTTATATTGTCTACCTTATATGGTAGACTTTTCATACTTGGCAGGTGTATAGAACTAGTCAAAAGGAACATAAATATGCAAAAAAAAATTAGGTCAGGTTAAAGGTCAAGATCACAGAGGTTAAAAGGGTGAAATTGGCTGTTTTCACATATTTGACTGTAGAATCCTTATTATTTATCCCATTGAGACGGGGTTTGTTTCATGTTATTGCTAATAAAATTGCGCAACTGTAGTATGTCAACAGATTTTGGTAGCATTTACTGTTTTTGAGAAACAAGAGACCCAAAGGGGGAAAACGGAAAAAAATGAATTTTTAAATTTTTTATTGGATCTTGATGCAGTATTTTTCTGTAGGTTTCTTATAGCATGTTTAAACATATACTTTTAACAATTTAAACCATTTCAATAAACAAGAGGCCCAAAGGGGGTTCACCTGTTTCCGAAAAAAAGGTTAAATTGGGTGTTTTTATGGTAAAAAACAACTTTTGAACTATGTAAGATAGACTTTTAATACTTGGCAAGTGTATAGGTCTTGTCAAAATGAACATAAATATGCAAAGAATAGGTCAAAGGTCAAGGTCACGGAGGTCAAAAAGGGGTAAAATTGGGTATTTTCATATATTTTACTGTAGAATCGGGGGACATATGTAGTGTTTCACAAACACATCTTGTTTGTTTTGTTTTGTTTTGTTTATTCGTTTTTTCTGCATGCAGTTTTCCGACATATTTTATTTCTAGTTTCAAACCAAATATTGGCCTCTAGGAGCCGCATTGAATTTTCAAGACGTTTGTTAGACATATTAGAAAAGAAATACATTATTTCATTTGGGCTATATGCTTATTAGAACATAGCCAGACCTTATGTCGTTCGGTATAAAATATTGACAAATATAAAGTCTGCCCATGTTCTAATACGCATAGAGCCGCTTGCAATAATCTATTTCTTTAGTGATGTCTTTAGCCCAACTGATACTGAAGAAAAATCCATGTTTCATATTGACCGACACGTACTGTAAACGTGATTATTTTTGCGGGGGGGGGGGGTTAATTTCGCGATGTGTCATACCTGAACCTTTCGCGTGGTTATGATATTCGCGGATTTTCTAAATTTTATTGTAAAACGTTTTTTTTATTAAAAGCATTCGCGTGGGTGTTATATTCGCGTAAAATTCCGAAACGCAAAGTAAGCGAAAATCGCCCCCCCCCCCGCGAAAATTTCCACGTTTACAGTATTTAAAATTTGATACATGGGATAAAGGATAGATAGATTTGACACCTCTCCCTTGTTAAGTCACCCAAACAAAGTTCGGTGACGTATTGTTTTTACTCTATTTCTTAGTATTCTAAGTATTATTCCTCATCTTCTAGCCGAGTTTTGTCCAATCCTTTTCTCAAAGATTGTTAGTCCAGTCTTAGTGAAACTTGGCCTCATGGTAGATACCAGCCCCATGACGTGCAAAAAGGTCTTGGAATTTCAAAAGTGACCACCGTCATTGGTCACTTTGAACTTTGTCCTCAAACCCTTTGATTATAATATCTCGAAAACGGTAAAAGATAGCTGATAAAATGTAATGACAAAAATATTTATTTGGTCATTAAGGTCCTTTGTTACATTTGGACCGAAACTCTATGATGAACCGTTCATGAGTTCTGCCCCTTAAAAATTTCATCATATCATTAAACATGTTTTTTTCTTTAAAACGGTAATAGATAGAAACCTGGGACCTTTTCCATTTTACTTAGGTGATAAGTGTTACATTTAAAAATGCTAAGGTCAAAGGTCATTGTTCACTTTGAACTTTGACCCTAGAAACTGTCACTAGATTAACTCATAAACTGAAATAGATAGCTGATAGCATGTAATTACAAAAATGTGTGTCTTCTTAAGATCTACATTTGTTCTATGGTCTAAAATAATTGGACCAACGGTTTTGGGCCTGTGGACCAAAAACTGATTTTTGTGTCCGATCTTGGGATGTTTTGCTTTTAGCTCAAATACCATCGAAGATACAAAAAGACATTCAACATCAAAATGTTCAGGAAGACAGGATGTTCAAAATGAGGTCATGTTCAAAGGTCAAGGTCACACCCCAAAACTTTATTTCATCCTCAAGTTTCATTAAATACACATGTCAAGCTTGGAATGTTGGTTTCATCAATGAATTAATAATAAAATCATCATGACGCAACTTTCTGTTTGACGCAATCCAGAAATATTTTGACCTGTGAAAAGCACTAATAGCACTGATAGAGGAAAACATATTGAGCTGAAGACAGAGGAATAAAAAAAATCAGAACACATTATAACAATCATTGGTGATAAATTTACAACACAGCATTTTTTCAAAGGGCAATTGAGTATGGAATCTGGTTTGGATGACTTGTGTTTGCACGCAAACATATCATCACTATTTATTTTTTTTTATTATTAATTTCAAGCATACTTTAATCAAAATGATAATCTTGAAAATCGTATCTTCTGGAGTACTTTTAAACCGGCTTTATCTCTACATTTCGGTTACTGGATCCGCGGATGTTAAAGCTGCTTACCTCATGATGTGGACAACTTGTGAAAACATTTTCATTTATTTAAGAAACTATGTAGCTTGCTACTCAGTCAATATACAGTAATGCGAACAATAAAACATTGTGGATTCCATAGCATTTGAAATAAGTTTCGCTCGATTTATCTAGGTACACACCAATTAATAATTTTTTCCAATAGTGTTAAAATCATATTATTTCAGTCCCGCAGGGCTGTTCATTCATTGTCCCAATCGGAATGTTTCGTCGACATAATGTTTATTTTGGACCATAAATACTTGCTGTTAGAGCTAACCGCCTAAAAACATTACATTGCAATTACTGTTAAAGTTTGAAATGTTAACTAAAGAATAATTTATCAGTTTTAATACTAAAGTGATTAACACCTGTCCCAAGTGGAAGGTGTTCAAAGAAATATGGAATCGATGCGTTTTAAAAAATGATCAAATCTTCATAGCAATTAGATCCTAAGTGTTGAATGTATTGATTTCAAAGCCATAATAATACTTTATAAAATGTCATTTTAATCACCTTTTGTTTCAAGGTAGATTTTATCGGTAAAACCCGTGACAGACGGATATTACATTCCAGGAACAAAAAATTCAATTCCTTACAATAGGAGGATGAAAAAGATTCTATGTATTATTTTTTTGCTGGTAAATGTTTTATAATACTGTCTGTTTGTACTTTTGCCAGTTTTTCGGATAACATCCGGGACCACCTCTAGGGCCGGCAAAGTATACAGATATGTTCATTTTCTGGGTAAAGTAAAGGTAAAAGGAAAAGGTAGAGATTTGATAGAATACATAACTTTAGAGATTTGATAGAATACGGGACTTTAAAGATTTGATAGAATACGGGACTTGTAAAATTCGTTTTGAAATGACATCATATTAACAAGTGCAAGTTAAAAATATGTAAAACAAAATATAACACAAATATAAAATACGCCAAGTAGGCTGAAATTACACAAAGAAAAATAACATCATTCCAAAGATAACACACGCTTATTTCCATTGGGGTCCTCATTTCATATGAGCTTTTTATTTAATTGGTTCTGATGTGGTAAAAATTGCATTTAAAAATGATGCGTAGTTACACCTCTGAACCTCTGATTTTTTGGAACAGCATAATTGAATCGACTTGATCTGGTGTTATATGTGTGCCGTTCGCTATTTTGTTTAAAATAGTCGGGGCATTTATTAGAAAAAATATTGTCACAACTCGCTTTATCTTCAACACTTAAAAAGCCCAGACTTGTCAACTCCGATTTAACCAAACTAGATATAAGACCCATATAATTGATAAAAGGCGCTGTTTTGCTTTGAGCCATGTTGAATTTTTTAATAAAGTTATTTAAACAAACACTTTGGGGCTCTGTTTTATTGTTCGACTTACGGTCAGAAAACTTTCGAGTAAAAAAGAACTCATTCTTCAAAAAGTACCGAAATGCTTGTGAAACATCAAATATGCTTCCTTCTTTCCCTTATACATGTACCGAAAACCGTTGATCAACTCCGCATTGATTCAGTGTATCCAGAAATCGTCTAGGACGATTTTACAATCGGAAGTACATGTAGTTATATAATCGCCTAGACAACAGAAGTGAAGAAGCTGCAATTGATTCAAAAGTCACTCCTCGATAATAATCAATGAAGGGATATGGAGTAAAAGCAAATGAGACAAAATTTCCACAAATACGTGGGAAAAAACAAGCAATGGAACAACACTTTTATTGTTGTTCTTCATCTTGAAGTCACCATGAGGCCTCCGACAATGAGCTATGTTCATGCCACTCATAGTGCGATCAAGACGGTCCCTAGCACCGGTAAGCGTAATTCATCGCTGGATGTCGAGCAACGCTATATCCATGTTTATTGTGCCATGGATGCGGGATCGTCAACAAACATAAAATCAACTGGCAAAGTATTCTTACAATTGTTGGTCATCCATTGCCCGACAAAAAGACAAATAGAAGACAAACACAACGTTTAAACAACCACAAGGCACTCATTGAGTCAATAGTAAGGAAAATTGGCATAATTAAATCATGAGATGTGGGCACAATAATCAATAATAAGTACATACTTGTTGGGAAATTGAGGAAAAGTGAAAAAAGGAAGAAATATTTAGCAAATATCTTTATAGTTGAATAACATAAATCAGAACACCAATTAAAATTGATTTTAAAACATAGTTTGTATAATGTGATATCCAATCTACTGCTTCCTCACAAGAGAGCGGGAAAGACGGGCGAAGAACTTCCTGAAGATATTCCTCTTTGTTTTATGTATGACTACCTCAATTGTGTTGGTCGGTAGAACCCTTGATTCAGTTATTTCTTGTGTGTCACAGAAATCGGATTGCAGGACTGGCGTGGGTTGTTCTTCAACGTCACTAAAACATTCTTGTTCTGATGTTTCTTCCTCCTTCTCATCTGAAACAACTAAAAATTAAACATGAGGTAGAATTAAAAATACCCGTTGTCAAAAATATCTCGACGTTTTAATATTATTGCAAACTTTACATATTCATTCATTTCCGTAGCTTCGTGGTAATTATGAAATTATTTCCAAATTTAATGCCATACCATGTGATAGACGGTTGGTTCTTGGTTGTTAACGCCCATGTTACATTGGCGAATACAGAGGGAGGGGAAAGGCACCCCCTGTCCGACCCCTGAATAATAAAGTGGTTCATTTTTGTCCTTCCAATGGTGTGTAAAAGCAACAGCACTTCGATCTAAGTTTAACAGAATACCTGTTCACATGGGCACTGAATATCATATTTAAAGCAGAATTAAAGAACAATACGGTTGAACTCAAATCTAGAAACGAATGCAAATCCGAGTATATCCGAAGCTAGTGGTCTAGCCGGGGTAACAGAAACGACCCTCTTAGTTTTAAATAAATCTATTTGAACTATCAATGAACAAATAAAAGAATATGGAGTAAATGTACATAGGACAAAACCCCTATAAATACATGGTAAGATTAAGCGAATGGAACGACGATTTTATTGATGTTCTTCATCTTGAAGTCACCATGAAGCCCTCAACAAAGAGCACACACTCCTACCTCATCATAAGTTCTAAGACTGTCCCTAGCACCGGTTCGGGCGGAATTCACTTACTAAATGTTAAACAACGCTACATCCATGTACAATGTATCTTCACTTTTGGTCATAGATGCGGGATCGTTATTTCGGGCAAAGTACCCTTACAAACACCGTCTTCCGTTGCCCGACAAAGGGACCAATAGACAATACAACATATAAACGATCACAGGGCTTTCATACAGTTGATTGTATGAGAACTTGGCAAGTAAAAATGAGATGTGGGCAATATTATACATATGACAAGAACAAATTATAGTTTAATTTTTACACAAGGCATTAAAGCATAAAAGTCAATACATTTCGGTGAATAGTTTACGATTAACGAAATAACGTATCATTCCTTTCATTAAATGTTGATTAATAGCAGACAAATCGTTTATGGACAACATATAAAGAAACTATTATTATACCGCCGCTAAAGTAGGGCGGAATATAGTGACCATGGTGTCTGTCCGTTCGTTCGTTCGTCCGTTTATCCGTCCACCATAGGGGTACATACTATATATAGCGACAACTCCTGGTGGAATTTATTGCAACTTTCACGGAATGTTCATTGCATATTGCCATTGTGCACTAACTATTTCATATTTGATTTGATTTTTCTTTGGAATCAATGCGGGAACGGGGGTGTTCATATAGTGAGCTTCGCTAACAGATTATCTAGTTTATGATCCCAGGTTTGCACAACTCCTCCCGTTGTTGTATGTTTGTTGCATCAAATTTTGGATGTTTTTACCTTTCAAATATTAAGTACTTCAAACAAACTTAATAAATTTATAAATTATTTATTCTTTGGACCATTCCTTTACTTTATGTATATATATACATATATAGTTGTAAAAATTCTGTCATGAAAAAAAATATTTATAATGAGCACTTCTTCTATTACAACTTTTGGATTATGGCTTTCCAATTATTTGATTTTAATGCTGCTGATGAGAGGTTACTCCTTGAAACACGTGTACAGCATAAAGAAATTTACTGTTTTTTTATGCAACTTTGGTACTTTTTTGTATTATAGATAATTTTCATCTAAACATAACGACTGAGGTTTTATCGGTTTATATGCCTACAAATATTTGTCGTACCTTTATCTTCCATTGTAATATGGTTTACTCTTGGCTGTTTACTATGGATTGTGTTGATAAGTCTTCTGAACATCGCTTGTCTAACAAAATACAAATACGATGACAGTTCCTGCTCAGTAACCATCTTGCTTTCATCAATACTGGGCCTTGGTTCGCAAAACTCCTCCCACTTTTGTCCATCTGTCTGTTTTAAAACTTCAAGTATGTTCTTCTTCCTCGGACCCTGATCACAAGGGTTTGTCTGTCTAAATTTTGAAAGGAAGTTAGCATCATATCTATCGTTTGTGGAGGTGTCTGAGGACACATCGTCTAATACCGAGCGTATGTATCCATTCAGTGACCAATCGGATAAAACACGTAGTTTGAAATCTACAGCTTTTCTATCCATACTTAAACAATATAGTCCTGAAACGAAAAATAATGCAATTTTCTATGTAATATGGAGTCTCTAGACAGGCGCGTAGCTACACGGAGGCACGGCAGCACATGCTTCCACGTCGTTTTTCTCCAAAAAAAAAAGAAAAAGAGGGACAGAGAGAGGGGGGATGCAGAGTATTGTCAATCTGCATTTTTAATGCCTTTATCAGTCTAAGACAGTGTTAGATATATTTTGATAGTTTGCTAATGAGCTCTGCGTATATGTAATTTCATATTTATTTCACTCCTGGAATTGCTGGTGAATTGACATCTCATATTAGGTAAATGGACAAAAAATCACAGGAGAGAAGGTCACAAATGTGACAGGAAAAAAGTAACTGGAAAGAAAGTTACAAATTTGATAGGAAATAACAAAATACCGAAGTTACTGTTAATTCATCTTCTGCATAAGCGCATTTCGACAACTTATGCCTCATTAGATGAAAAAAGGTCAAAAGAAAAAAAAAGTCACAGGAAAAAAAGTCGCAATCAAGCAAAATTTTGTTCTATGTTTTGGTTTATATTGCATGGGAAATGTAACATTAAACATGTTAAAGAAGACTGTGTAAATGTATATGAGCGATGAAAATAAATTATAAAAAAAATCATATTTTAAAAACCTTTTTTTTTAAAATTCGTATATATTTTCCTTAAAAAGACAAACTGGTAACCATAAATGGCTTAAATTTGAAATGTAAGTATTAAAGAAATGCATGGCTTCAATAAAATTTACCAACACCTATTAATTTCTTTGGAAACCGAGATTCTTTCCCAAAAAGTCACTAAAAATTACATAAATAGTAACATTTTTTATCTGATCACCAGCAACAATGCAAATATACATTGTCACTTTTTCCTTTAACTTTTTTCTTGTGATTTCTTTCCTGTGTGTATTTATCCGTGACCCTTTTCCTGTGACTTTTTTCCTGTGACTTTTTGTCCTGCATTCTGATATTATGCTGACGTAGTGTTCGTGCTCGAATCATGCAGAGGATTCGAACCGAATTAAGGTCCGACTGCCTCGGTAGCTGAATCTTCAGATGAAGATGAAGATGATCAGACCATATTACCAGACAGTTCTATATTTACTCAAATGAGATCTTAATCTTTATCCATGTACACATGCTTATTCATCAAATCACCTCCTAATCCTGACATTGGTACTATATCCAGAGCAGAATACATACAAAACCATAAAATAAAACAAGATCTGTTGACAAAGTCAGTGTTTGAAAATGATGCAAAATTAAGGTAGATTACTATATGAGGTAGAAGTGTTTGCTCATTGTTGAAGGCCTCATGGTGACTTCAAGATGAAGAACAGCAGTAAAGGCGTTGTTTCATTTCTTGGTTCTACTAGATATCTGTAGAGACTTTGTCTCACGTGCATTTACTCCGTACTTTGACAATGAGTCTTGTAATGAGATCTATGCACCTAGTGTCTTTTAAAATATAATTAAGTCACCAAAAGAGGTGAACCCGGTTTTATCAATTTTATTTTCATCCGTGTTTATTTAATTTTTGTGTGCCGTCTGTCATTAACGTCGCAGCAGCATTTTGTAATGGAATATTTTCTTGAATATTAAAACATGATTGATACTTCGTGAACGTCGTACACGCATTTGAAACAAACTGGGTACCTGAAAATCAAACTAGACAGATATAACGACATGGCAACAAAGAGTCTCTGATGCCAACAAAATAAATCCATTTTCATGTGTAAATCTACCTAACCATTTTTTGCAATAGTTATATACTTAAGGGACCGACCATTTAACTTGAAAGGGGGGCTATGGTTTTTTCTAAAAAAAAAAATATTTTGGAGCTGATTATATGTGAAAAAAATATCTTGTCTGCCAAAATGATGGAAACAAAATTTTCTGAAGGAGGCTTTCTGTCCCAATAAATAATGTTAATTTTGAAAAAAATGTTTTGTTGATACACGTAAAAAAAAAACATTTTTTTCTGTCCAGAAAAAAAAACATAACCCCCCCCCCCCGCCACCTTCAGGTTAAATGTCGGTTTCTAATACAAATGCCATGGTTGTTCAAGTACACCCGACACCTGATACGGTTTTCAAGGGCTCTGTCTGCACAGCTGCCGGGGTGGATAGGGGAATGTCCTGTCTATGCAGGGTAGTCAGGTCAAAATACGAAACCATTTTAGACGAACTGTTTGGAGAAACGCCACGCTCCATGTAGTACTAACAACCCTTCTATATTTTTCTAAGGAGAGCAGCCTTCCGAGGCGGTATAAAAGGCTAAATTTCCTGTCCTTACCGATTTGTGCCATTTTCCAGTAATAATCATAATTTGTTGCCCCCGGTTATCCTTTCCACTTTCATTTCTTTCTTCTTTTGCTTATATATATATATATTTTTTTTTAATTGATTAACTTGTTCTAGCCCTGATATAAATGAAATATTGCTCACTGGAAGGAAAACTCATAACCAATCAATCAGATGATCAAGTAAACACAAAGCTCTTACTAATATTTGATGAATCATCTGTAATGTTCTTATCCCCTATATGTGCAGGTTGAGCTTTCATAGAGGCGGGGATATGCTCCCTGGTCCCCTCAAGTGTTTCGCCCTAGACTCAATGGGCCTCGGGCAACTCCAGATCACTCGCCCTTTTGTGTGCTTCCACGTCATTAGGACCATAACTACGCGCCTGCTAGATATGGTACAAAGTCTAGTAATCATAGTAATCGTATTTGATAGGCATGATACCTAGTCCCGGGATCTCACTGAGATCTACATAGGACCAAGTACAATGCTGGAAACGTATGATTCCAATCTTGGTAATGATCCATTGTAAGAAGCTTCTGGATCAATCTTTAGATTTATGGATATTGTCGTTACATCCGTCGGTCTGTCCGTCCGTCTGTTATACTTTTTTGTGACTACAACTCGTCCTACATTTTTTGCTTTTGGAATTTAATGATGGTGTAGAATTGTTTCATATAGTCTGTAGATGCAGAAAAAGCTTTCATATTTTTGATATCGGTCTTGGTACAAGCAAGAGTGCCCAAGATGGAAATTTGACACCTGTGGCATGCGAAACGAACTCCTCCAACATCTATTGAATTGTTGCATATAGTCTGTAGAAGCGCAATAACTGAGATCTACATAGGACCAAGTACAATGCTGGAAACGTATGATTCCAATCTTGGTAATGATCCATTGTAAGAAGCTTCTGGATCAATCTTTAGATTTATGGATATTGTCGTTACATCCGTCGGTCTGTCCGTCCGTCTGTTATACTTTTTTTGTGACTACAACTCGTCCTACATTTTTTGCTTTTGGAATTTAATGTTGGTGTAGAATTGTTTCATATAGTCTGTAGATGCAGAAAAAGCTTTCATATTTTTGATATCGGTCTTGATACAAGCAAGAGTGCCCAAGATGGAAATTTGACACCTGTGGCATGCGACACGAACTCCTCCAACATCTATTGAATTGTTGCATATAGTCTGTAGAAGCGCAATAACCTTTCGAAATTTTTTATTCCACTTCGAAATTTGGAAAATGTTCTGAAAATGTCAAAGACTCATATGTTTGGAAATTTTAGTATATAATCTTACATTTTAGCAAGTGTTTGGTAAAACAATGTTCTGAATAATTAGAATTCAGAAATTTTTTTTAAATATCCTGAAAGTATCAAGGACCACTTATCTTTTCTTTTTTTTTATTCGACCCCAACAAAAATTCACTAAATGAATTTCAAAAATATTTGACTCCAGTTTGGTAAATTTTCTGAAAGTCTCAAAGACCATGTATTTATCTTAGTATTCAACCCAAAAAGTGTCACAGGGTATATGTAAAATACATATACAACATTTTGTACGAAACCCGCCAGTATACTTACATAGATTATTTAATTTTTGTTTGTTTAAAAAATGATATCAGTTTGTTTTTCATTTCTTGAAAATTAAGTGAACTTAGGTAGCAGTATACAGTTTCGGTCACAATCTTCAAAATGAAGGGAGTTTGGTTGGTTTTTGTGAGAGAATGAATAAACTGACTAAAAATTCTTAATAAATATTTGAAAATGACTTACTCTCTGTCCATTTTGATTAACAAATAGAGGCTTTCAGTAAGGTCAAGGTATGGGTTAATAATTGTGCCGTTTGAGAAAAAATGTAGACATACCAGCCCGACTTCGAACAAAAATTACTATAAAAACTTCATGGAAGGGACCCCTGTTGCTGTTGGTATTTTTGATCTAGGAGCATAGTACTTATGAAATATTACCAGGACTATATATTGGCTATCATTTGCAGGAAACATGCATCGGGATGTCGAAATGCTCCAAAATACATATATTTTTTGTACCTTGTCCACCACCCCCCTACTGTTTTATAATGTGTACAGGAAAAGAAGAGAGTGAAATGATCAGCTTTTAACGCATGAAATGTAAAGATCTTCCAGGTAAATAGCTTTACATGCATTCGTTTGAATATACTTGTTTAAATCACTATTTTAAAAATTTCGGAACCGACTGCGGCAAATTTTATCATTTTTCGCTGAAAAAAAACTGTCATATGCTACCTTAACATTTATTAATCAAGCGAGAAAAATTCGATAAAAATAAGTACTTGTCGAAAAATCGAAATAGCGAAATACTTATTCGAACAAACGAACAATTAACAAACCCGAAATAATTATTTCGAATAGTCGAATAGTAGAAATAATTAAAAGGACAATTGTTCAGAGAACAATTGCAAGGTATTTCCCAGTCAATGTTATGTTTTATGTTATGTTTTGTTACGTTACATGTTTAAAATCATCTTGATGAGACACACATTGTCTCCAATATATTAGAGTAGCCATTTCTCATCGTTTTAAAGATGAACAAAAATTTGGCTATGACCTTGACCGATGACCTTAATGACCTTTGACCTTGGGATCAAATTGAAGGTCGCTTCTTGCTGATTAATTTGATATGCTACATGACCATACTATCTGTAAAGGTTTAAAAGTTATACGCAAAAAACCTATTTCCGAAACGCGTCCAGGGCAATAACTCTTTGGGGAGTCATCGGAGACCTTCGGTCTGAATGAAACAAATGTAGCCCTTGACATAATAAACATTTTTTCTGATATAATTTTTCACCCATCTATTACGGTTTACGAGTTCATATGCTTACAAGGTCAAAGGTCAAGGTCAAAGGTCACCGATGACCTTCAACCTGGTACTCAAATTGAAGGTCTTTTCATACTGATCACTTTAAACATATATGTTTACTATATTATCTGTAAGCGTTTAAAAGTTATTCGCAAAAAACCGATTTACTGAAACGCGTCAAGGGCAATAACTCAAAAACGGTTCGTCGCAGAATTTTCGTTCAATTGAATCAAATGTAGATCTCAATGACAGGAACATTTTTGCAATATAATGTTTTCATAAATTTTTTATTGTTTCCGAGATATCGCGATAACAAAATTTCAAATGGCGGCCATTTTGAAAATGGCGGACGAAAATTTTTTTTTGACCAACAAATAATGTAGATCTTTATGAGAGGAGTATTTTTGCAACACAATGTTTTTCAAAATTTTTTATCGTTTCCGAAATATCGCGATAACAAAATTTCGAATGGCGGCCATTTTGAAAATGGCGGACAAAACATTTTTTTGACCAAAGATTTGTAATCAGGGTCATGAACGCTACCTGGAAACAAAATTTCATGCAAATCCGATAACTTTGAGAAATTTGCATATTAAGGGGTCAAAAACGCGTAACCGGGGTCGCGACCCAGGTTAAAAATTTTTTGCATGACAAATCATCCTTAGGATTATTGCGACATTTTTCCCACATCAGAATGTTGATACCGGTTACGGTTATTGTGCAAACATGATAACAAGGTTTTCGGTCTTCGGGGAGATAACTACGTAACTAAAAATAGATCGGTTTCACAGGGCCAGTGGCTATGACCCCTCACTTAGTCGATTAATACTACCAAGTATCGAATTGATATGTCGCGACACTTTTCCGGAAGACCCCGCGGAAAAAAAAGAAAGAATAACTAGTATGTCAATTGTTCGAAGAACAATTGATAGGTCTTTCCCTGTATTGCGTCATAATGTTCTAATTATTGATTAATAGATAAAACCAATATACTAAGGTGAATATGTACATTTATTGATTCTTTAACATGAAATACGATTTTTGGCTGTGACCTTGACCTTTGACCTTGACCTCATTTTGAAGGTCATGTCTTGCTGAACATTTTTTCCATTAAATATATGTTTGCATCTTCAATGGCATTTGAGCTATAGGCAAAAAACCCAAATTCGGACATCAAAAATCGGTTTTTGGTCCATAGACCCAAAACGGTTGGTCCAATCATTTCGGACCACATGTAACAAATGTAGATCTCAACAAGACACACATTTTCTCCATTACATTTAATCAGCTATCTATTACGGTTTCCGAGTTAATCCAATAACAAGGTCTGAGGTCAAAGTTCAAAGTGACCAATGACCTTTGACCTTGGTATTTTTAGATGTAACTCATATCACCTAAGATAAATGGAAAAGGTACCAGGCTTCTATCCCTTACCGTTTTCGAGACAAACGTATTCAAAGATGTGACGAAATTTTGCGGGGGCATAACTCATGAACGGTCCACCGTAGAGTTTCGGTCCAAATGTAACGAAGGTCCGTCATGACCTAACAAACAATTTTGCCATTACATTTCTTCAGCTATCTCTTATGGTTTCTGAGTTTATCCCATAACAAGGTTTTTTGGACTTTGGGCGAAATTTCGTGAACGAAAAAAGATTTTCGACCGGTCCCTATTTCTTATCAACTAGACATGGTCCCGATCATTGTCCTAAAGTTTCAAAAGGATATGTCCAGCCGTTTTTGTGAAAATGAGGCAGAAAAGAAAAAAAATAATAATGACAAGTAATAACTGTGTTCGCAAGCGAAACACAAAAGTCTCCCAAACGAACTCCCATATCGGATACCAAGGCATTACGAGACTCCCTTTTGAAAAAAAATTTGGGTAGGGGTTTCCCCTCATAACCTATGTGAAAAAAAAATAATTTCTGGTTTTGCTTTTATGACAACCAAATGCTCTTTTGTCCATTACACCCAATTTCAGACCCTTTCCAAAAAAAAATTGGCAGGGGTTCCCTTAATAAGCTGTGTAATACATATTTCTCAAAATTTCTTCTTTTTTATCAGAAAAACCTGATTTTCCCAAAAAATATGGTTTTGGATGTTTCCATGGCAACCAAATGCTCTTTTGTCCATTACATCCAATTTCAGATCTTTTTCCAAAGAAAATTTGGGCAGGGTTCCCCTTATAACCTATTTAATACATATTTCTCAAAATTCCTTTTTTGTCAGAAAACTCAATTTTTCAACAAAAAAAACTCAATTTTTCAACAAAAAATACGTTTCTGGTTTTGTTTCCATTGCAACAAAGTGCTCTTTTGTCCATTACATCCAATCTTAGACCCTTTCCAAAAAAAATTTGGGCAGGGGTTCGCCTTACAACCAATTTAATACATATTTCTCAAAATTCCCTTTTTTGTCAGAAAACTCAATTTTTCAACAAAAAATACGTTTCAGGTTTTGTTTCCATGGCAACAAAGTGATCTTTTGTCCATTACACCCAATTTCAGAACCTTTCCAAAAAAAAATTTGGGCAGGGGTTTCCCTTATAAGCTATGTAATACATATTTCTCAAAATTCCTTCTTTTTTATCAGAAAACCTGATTTTCCCCAAAAATATGCTTTGGTTTTGTTTCGATGACAACCAAATGCTCTTTTGATCATTACATGCAATTTCAGATCTCTTTCCAAAGAAAATTTGGGCAGGGGTTCGCCTTATAACCTATTTAATACATATTTCTCAAAATTCCTTTTTTT
>MJUU01010435.1:0-13511 GCA_002080025.1 Modiolus philippinarum | reverse complement strand
GTAGGTAGATCTTGATATGCTGAACATTTTTGCAATTTACATTTGACTTCTATCTGTTACACTTTTTGAAATAAAAAATAAAAAATGCCAAAATTTTGAAAATTTAACGGAAAAAGGGCTATAACTCCGAGATGGGTTTTCGGATTTTCTTCAAAATTGCAGTGGGTAGATCTTGTCATGCTGATCATTATTACCCCATGTCAGATTTTTGATATCTGTAACGGTTTTCAAGTTATTAGCCAAAAACTGCAATTTACCCCCCATGTTCTATTTTTAGTAACAG
Source organism: Modiolus philippinarum (assembly GCA_002080025.1). Taxonomy (NCBI): domain Eukaryota; kingdom Metazoa; phylum Mollusca; class Bivalvia; order Mytilida; family Modiolidae; genus Modiolus; species Modiolus philippinarum. The sequence goes on along the minus strand of MJUU01010435.1, from coordinate 13,228 downwards.
CAGCCATGTTGTTTGGTCTACGAACATAAAAATCACAAACTTGAAAGTGCATACCCTGGTGATGATTCAGGCCAAGTTTGGTAAGTATTTGCCCAGTAGTTTCAGAGGAGAAGATTTTTGAATAGAAGTTAACGGACGGACGGACGGACGGACGACGGACGACGGACGCCGAGTGATGGCAAAAGCTCACATGGCCTTTGGCCAGGTGAGCTAAAAATCAAATCAAATCAAATTTTAAATAGATAGTGCACAATGGCAATACATTTGTTGTTCCCCCTCTTGAGATACCTCCCCATTTGCAACACAAAATTGGCCTTACATAAGGGGTGGTCTCTTGAAAGGAATAGGTCAAAAAATATATATGGCTGAAAATAAGTATTTTTTGTATAACAAATTTGCTATTATTTTTTATGAAAGCATTCAAATGTCTTCTTATTTATTACATTCACATTTGACACATTATATATTACATACATGTATATCTAACAATGATTTAAACACATCTGCATCTATTAAAATACATACTGATGCATTAACCAGAAACCTATTAAAATACTAAGAATGACCTGTACGTACAAGTTCATTCTCAACAGCTTGTCTTTATCATAGAATTAAGTAAGAGTTAATGGGACTGTTTCATAATGCACAGTTAGCTCCCCTTATCATTTACTGGTGAGTTCTGGTCGATAATGCTAGTGCATTTGTATGTAAAATTGGTCATTTTTAAAATCTAATATCTTTAAGACCACTTACAATTTTAACATAATTCTTTTCGCATATTGAAATTCCGTGTTTCAACTTTTAATACAGGAAATGGCTTGTCGATATATGAAGCCGTTTTGATAAGAACCAGTTTTAAAATACACAACTGCAATGCGGTTTTTCCTTTATAACCAATGGTTGTTCAGAAATTTAAAGAAGTACAAACTAAATTTGATAATTCGGGCTTATTGTAACGTATTGTTTTAAATTTTATTTTCAAATAGAAAACATTTATTTTTTTTTTATTATTTTGTTATTTTTATATTTTTAGGAGGATTTACGGTACGTAAATCAATCCCGGGTATGAATATGCACTTCGAGATCAAAAATCAACTTTTTGTGGCCAAATTCATTGCCAATTTCTTCTTTAACATTATTGTAAACTGCATAAGAAATATAACATATAAATGTAAGGTTTAAGCATAATTAAAATAGAATTGTCGAGGGAATATTTTAGCAGTTGACATTGTGTCACGTGACAAGTTAATTATAAATAACTTCACATATTACCGTATTAGTTGTAGAAATAATAATCAATTACATGTGACCTGAATATTTGTAATGTTTCTGAATTTAAAAGATGCAAAATAAATAAATAAATAAATAAATAACTCTAATAATTCAGTATCCGATTAAAAAATATATATAAATAAAAATAATAAACCGAGGATTTAGAATTCTCTCTTATTTAGTAAGCGTCGTTTGCACGTAGTGCTAATTTGATTAAGAATTGTTAAAAAATAATAAAGTATAGCTCTATGATCGATACTGAAAACAATATTAAATTGCCAATATAAAATATATTTTTGTTTTAAGTACCCTCTCAGAGACAAAGGATGAACAATTATCATGTTTTCATTGGCGGATTAAGAGATGAGTTCGGGGTTGGGATACCTCCCCATTTTCTCGATTTTTTTTTTAATTTCGTGCAGAATCTGACTGGAACCTCATTGGATCTCCCCTTTTCGTAGGTTGGATCCGCCGGTGTATTTCACTGTCTTTTGACATATTTTTGTTCAGATTTATAAAGTATTGGTGACACTGACAAATGATCATGTAGGGACGTATATTGATATACGGCCTTTAACATGTTTAAGGGATCAATGCAAATGCAAAAAAATGTCAGCTCGAATTGAGTATAGCTGTAGAATTTAAACATATCAATTAGTAATACGCAGAATTCAAATTCACAGCAACTTCGGTATTTAGTCATTAGTACACGCTGAATTTTTTCTCTCTTTTCGCAAAAAATACGATACGCATAAATTTGAAGTCTTATTAATGCAACCAAGAGGCGATGTGAAAATTATGGGTTTTTTGCCAAATTTCGACAGTTATGTTAGATGTTCCCTTATTACTTCGGAATCATAATATGGTCAAGATACGGCATTTACATGTGACTTACTTCTTTTATCCATTTTCAATAACATAGAGCAAAGTCGGCAGTTATCGACAGGCGGCAATTATCGACATGTTTCCCACTGGAGCCTCTTCAATATGCAAAAATTTTATTCGATTCCTTGCGGACTTTTACATATTGCAATATGACTACTCGGATGGTCTCTCGACTTTCTGATATATCAGGGTAAATACCAATGTCGAAGATTATCGATTAAAAATACTCGATGTCTTGTCGTCGGCTGAAAAACGTGGTGTCTTACGCAATCAGATAAGATATCACATGTCTCTGTAGAAGTGGGAAAACAATAGACTCAACATTGGAGTTCTGTAATGGCGATAAAAGCAACATTTCAGAGGAGGTTTTCAGAGGTCTGAAGCTGAATGTAACAATCGTCTACTCTCTTCTATATATGGGCATGTCGAAAACTGCTTTTCGAAAACATAATTGGAGGCAGTTATCGACACATTTATGTATTTTTGTATGGAAATGATAGCGGTAACAATAGAAAAAAATTATATCTTTATAATCAACCATTTCACTGTTTTCAGATATTTTCTATAGCTTTCATATTTAAATGTTTTTTTTCTATTTTCATATATTTTTTCATTGTACTGCAGACAGATTGTTGTGTATTTAGATTGATTGATTGATTAGTTAGAGTTTAACGTCCAATGAGCAATATTTCAGCTATATCAGGACGAGAACAAGTTAATCAATTCAAAAAATTGAAAGTATCAGAAGAAAGAAATAAAGGTGGAAGGGACAACCTGGGCAACGACTTTTGACTGCCACTGGAAAATTGGAGAAATGGGTAGGGGCAGGAAATTTAGCCTTCCATACGACACCCAGTGCGTCTGCTCTCTTTAGAGAAATATAGAAGGGGTCTTTATACTGCATGGAGCGTGGCGTTTCTCCACACAGTTTGTTTTAGAGGTGTGCTTGAAATATTAGGGAACATTTTTCGGGATGCCGGTATTTTTAGTTTTTTAGCTCGGGGATTCGGGATTGCTTTATTTTAAGTCCGTGATTTCAGGAAATAAATGCACCGGGATTCCGGATTTCATCAGTTTTTAAGTTCTTTTGTAGTTCAGGAATTCGGGATTCAGTAAAGTTGGTCGGTATTTCAGGATGAGACACCCTCCGGCCCCCCATTGTTATCAAGCTACCAGTTTGCGTGATGTAGATTGCTGAAAAAAGGGTATTTCAATAAAAAGTTGATACTCTGTTTTGTTTGGTCTGTGTATTGTTTATTTCTTCTTTTTGTTTGTTTGTTTGTCGATTTGTATGCATTTGATGTTTTATATTTCGGATTTCCATGTTATTAGGGCCCGCCATGAAATGGCGGTGCCCTATAGTAATCAGCCTGTCCGTCCGTCTGCCTGTCTGTCCGTCCGTCTGCCTGTCCGTCTGTCTGTACACCCGTCAGCATTTTCTATGTCGTACGATTAGTCAAGATTGCCTTCACGGATTTTTATGATTTTTTACTCAAAGTTGAACTTGACCAAACAATGCTCTCTTTTGTTTTTGAGAAAATCGGAAAATGATTTTTGGGAAAAAACTCCTTTTTACATGAAAACGTGGATGTTTTGAGAATAAGCTCTATGCCGTACGATAACTAAAGATTGCCTACAGGGATTTTAATGATTTTTGATACTCAAGGTTGCACTTGACCAATAGAAGCTCCCTTTCGTTTTTGAGGAACATCGGAAAATGATTTTCTGGGAAAAAACTTTATACGTTTTTATATGAAAAAATGCATATTTTGAGAATTAGCTCTATGTCTTTACATTGGACTTGACAAAAGGAAGCTTCCTTTCGTTTTTGAGGAAAATCGGAAAATGATTTTCGGGAAAAAAAACCCTCGTTTTCAATGATAAAAATTATGCATATTTTGAGAATTAGCTCTATGTCGTATGATTACTTAGATTGCCTTCATGGATTTTAATGATTTTGATACTCAAACTTGAACTTGACCAAAGGAAGCTCCCTTTCGTTTTTGAGGAAGATCGGAAAATGATTTTTGGGGGAAAACTTAATACGTTTTTATATGAAAAAGTGCATATTTTGAGAATTAGCTCTATGTCGTACAATAAATTATTATTGCTTCAGGGATTTATATGATTTTTATAGACTAGATTGGTCTTGACCAAAGGAAGCTCCCTTTTGTTTTTTTAGGGAAATCTGAAAAAAAATTGACAAAAACATAGTTTTTATATGAAAAAAAGCATATTCTGAAAATCAGCTTTATGTTGTATGATAGCTTGAAATCACTTCACAGATTTTTAGGCACAGTGTTGGACTTGATAAAAAAGGGTCCCTAATGATTTTGAAGAGAATCATAAAACATTTTTGTCGGAAAAAACTAAAAAAAAATCTTATTTTTGAGAATTAGCTCTGTCGTATGAAAACTTGAAATGACCATAAAATATTATTTTAATGTTTTGATTTGATCTGAACAAATGATGTTATTAAATTTTGACCACTTTGCTGTAATTGCACATGTATAAATTTTCCATTAATTTAATTTAATTAATTTTTTTTTTAGAATTTTGCCTCATATTACTTTGCATGAAGCATAAATGTTAAAACAGCATTGACTGACCTAAGTTCGGAAGTTAACGTTTTTAGCTCACTTGGCGATGCCAGGGCGAACGTTTGCTATCCGTCATCCGCCCGTCTGTCGCAAACTTTTCATACAAAAAAATATCTTCTGAAACCAAAGGACCATTTGGAATCAAGCTTGATCACAAGCCTTGTGTGGTCCCCTTTAGAATTATGTTCGACAGGTCCTTACTTCATCCAAGGTGGACGCTAGCGGGGGACATAGTTTTGACATTGGACCTTATGGAATAAACATTCAAAGATCTTCTCAGAAACCAACAGTTCAATTATAACCAAACTTCGTCACAATGGTCTTTAGAATGTCACTTTCAAAAAGTTATCCAGCAGTCTGTGCTACATTCAATTAAGATGGCCTCCAGGAGGGAACGTTGTTTTAAAATTGGACCCGAGTTCCTATCGTTGTCTACGTTTGTCTTTTGTCTTATACACGTTTTCCGTTCCTGTGTAGTTCCCTGTCAGATTGGTATGTAATTAAAATTTTCAGCCATTGTAGGTGTTTCTGTTAACCATTCTTTTACATAGTCGCAATAGTCCTTTGTGGTCGTGTCCAAAGAGGTATCTTGCTGGTCCGTACCTTATCAAAGATGGCTGCCATCAGGGAACACTCTATGGTTAAATGTAATAAAATTCAAGTGGCATGTCATGATATAATTGAATATCCTTTCGTATATGAAATCCATAATCTTGATTCAGTCGTACGCACAACCCTATATTGGAACTTTGATAGTAGCCAAGAAAAGATTTATTTTCGGACGTGTGTAGAAAATAAAATCACTTGTTTGGTATGATTGAAATACAAAAATAGCTACTAAAGTTTTATTGTTCATCCAGAAATATTGTTTTAATTACTACAACAAGTACTATATATCAAATAGTTCTTATTATGTACATCAACAGACTTTTTGTGGTGTCTTTAAATTAAAAAATAAGATATAATGAAAAGTGATAATTTTAAAAGGGGAAATAATAAAACTAAGGGATGGGAGGTAATCAACTTACAAAATGAAGAAGTTAGAATAAAATTTCTTAAAAAAATTATTATCTTGGTAAATTTCCTTTAACCCTCAAGCTGAAACAATGGAAACAATTTTTACTAAGCTGTAGACAAGGTCCTTTACAAAAATTGGTCGTTTTGGCCGGATGTGACAAAAAATATAGCTGCAAGTTTAAAGATGGACCCTACGGGAAAATCACATTTTTAGTTCATCTCTTAAACCAAATGTTACAGGCATAATGCATGGAAGTTCCTTGACATGAATTGCTCATTTCGTTCCGATCCAACAAAAACATACAGAAACATTGGACCCTTTCGGAAAATCACCAAATTGCCTGGATGAATAATATCTTCTGATGTCGGCACCAGGGGTCCAAACTCGGCCCTGTCCATCTCTTGAGTACCTAATATGAAGACTTCTTATAAGTTCTCTCCGGCAGAGCTGATTTTTTAGCTGTTTTCATTTTCCCGTTAGCCATTTTTTCATAGTTTATATTTTTGTGTGTCAGTTACTTTTTGGTTTGTCGATCAAATAAGGCTAAAGCATATTGCCTCTTTCTACGGAAGCAGTTGATACATGTATATTTCTGATAAAGACGTTCTCAAGATTTTTAAAGTTGTGTACGTTTGTCTTTTGTTTGCTTTTTTCTCTTTTGCATTTCTTTTGTAGACATTGGTATGTAAATGTATTTTTCAGCCATTTTGGGAATTTCCTGTTATTCATAAATCCACAAATCGAATCAAGTAAATTTCCTTATCATGGTTGCTGGAACATATTTGCAGTAGGTTGTTTTCTTAATTTCTTTATTGGTTTTCAGAACAAAATCTCCTTGCTGCATGGTCGCTAGGCTTATCAGTCGCTACTACATGTATTGATCGCAACCTTGAGTCCTGTGCTGATTTGGCTCTATTGGGTTATTTGTTCTCTTTTAGCTTTTACACACTGCGGGAAAGTCTGATACCCATTTTCGGATACACAGGAAAGGCATTAAAATTACGGTAACTCTTTCTTGAGTATATTTTACTTGAATACATTAACAAAATTTATGTAGGTTTCTATGTATTTGTCCGAGACGGGCAAAAAAGGACTTTCCATCGCATTTCGTTAATTCTTCATGGCATTTTCTACATCTTTTTGTTTTGGTCTTTTTAGTTTTTTATATGCACCGAAACGCTAATAGTTTGCCAAAATAGCCATTTTCAGAAACTTTAATTTACAGTAAATTCGTCCTTGATTACTTATTCATCAGAACAAGGACGTAGCAACGTAAGTGCTTCATCAGAAATTAAAATATGAAAGTAGAGGTTGGATCTGCAATCAAAAATGCATGTCTTTAGAACACTATGACTCCAGGCGATATACAGCCTTTGTATAACTTTAATATACACATATGATCCATGGTCATTTTAGCAACCAGACGTCGTCAAAGAATCTTAATACCAACATAAATTAAAACTAACGGTGTTATTACTTCATTTAATGACCGAAAATAAAAAAAAACGATAAAAATAACGGGATATATGAAAAAGAAAGGAAATGGGGTAAATGTCAAGGAGACAACATCCCATATCCAGGTTAAAACGACCAAAAACAAAACATCTAGGGGGTCACTATATGGTCTTCAACACAGTGAGGAACCTCACACCATATAGTACACTAAGCCCTAAATGGCCCCGGGGATATGTATTCTAAGGCATCAGGTAATACAAGGACAACAATTTGTATATCTGCATATAACCGTTACCTACCATGATAATCTATATTTTTGGATGTACGCTTAAAAGTGTACGAGAGCGCCCTGCAAGGCAAAAAGCGTCGGGAAAAATTAAAAGCGTCAAGAAAAAATATAATTTTTTTTTGTCAAAGCTTTATTTTTTTGTGTTTCCGTTAATATATTGCCCTCAAATGCCGTATGTTCCTTACATTTCGTTGTTTCAAATATTTTATTTGATTTTTTTTCTGATTTTACATTACCGGACACTTCCGAATGCTCCTTTTAGGATGACCACGCTTCTAATTTAGGCTAAAGATACTGACATATACATATTATTTTATTTGACCTCATTTTTAGGGTTTTAATAACATTTTATGACATGCATAAAGCTGACTGTCGATAACTGCCTCCACCTGTCGATAACTGCCTCCGAGAAAGACGTTTTAAATTTCCATACAACACTCGCAATTCTAAAGAGTCCAGTCCGGATCTGGCAGAAAAATGAAGAAGACAACATCTTTTTATATTTCCCGGTATAAGATTTAACCAGGTCATGATCTACATTTGAAAAATAATCCATTCACTCTTAAACTGTCGATAACTGCCGACTCTGCTCTACCAAACACATTTTTATGGAAGCGCTAGATAAAAATTATATTCCCCGTTTTATCATCTATTTATGTTCATGCTTACTTATATTAGCTAAAACAGAACATACGTCATTTCTTTAGCACACTGATTATTCCAGTATCACCGAACTGGACATTATCACGAAATTATTAGGTCACTGTGAAGGCGTCACGTGCGGGTTGCTAAGCTGACGTCACGTTTTGTAATATGTCTTGTTCATACGCATAAGACGTTGAATGAAAAATGCGTTTAAATTATTGCAATAAACAATAGATTAACTTTGCTTGAATAGAAATTCCAGTTTAAATTCAATTTATTTTATAGGTCTGTTTATCATTTTGTGAATTACCGATAAAAGAAATATAAGAAATTTTGTTTTTGATAAGGACTTTATCACGGCGTAACGCATCAGGCTCGCCCTGACGGGCTCACTTGATACTGGCCGTGATAAAGTCCGTATCAAAAACAAAATGTCCTATATTCCATATATATTCCCCGTATTATCAATGATATTTGTCGATGTACTATAATCAACCAGTTTGACCGACACTAGACACTGGGCAGCTATATAGCCTTGTAATAAACTAGAGTACTAATTAAACCACTACCAAGAGATATGCGTTTGTCATATCCATTTGCTAGACGCAAAAATATATGAGGCTTTCAACAATGAGAAAACACTAATATCTAATAGTACATTGGAGACGGACCCTAGCACTAGTTGCATTGGCTTGGGCAGAATTCACTTGATGGACGTCGAACAACGCTACGTCCAAGTTTGTCAACATCAATGGATGCGGGATCAGACATAAGATATCAGGCAAAGTACTCTAAAAACACTGTCATCCATTGCCCGAAAGAGGTGCCAAAAGACAATTCGAAATACACACGACCACGACCACAGGATAGTGATGGGTTGGTTGTAAGATGACTTGTCAAATAAAATGGGGAGATGAGTGCATTATAACTACGGATGGTGAAAAAAGTTTGATCTTTTAAAGAAAATATGAAAGCCAAAATGAAAAATTTTGAAAATTTTAACTAAAGAAAACAAGAGAGCATACAACTCAATTAATGGAGATCTTTAAAAGAACTCCACACTTCAAGAAAAAATAATGGATATTGTCAACGACTGAATGTACAGGAGACAAAATTCCTACAGATACATGGTAAAATTGACCAAATGCAACAACGCTTTTATTTTTCTTCATCTTCTATACCTTAAACATTTTCTATTTAGTCTTTTTTGACCGTAAATAATTTTAAGATTATCTTTTTTCGAAATTAAAGCGTAAATCCGACTAAACAGTACTTCAGTACTTTGATTTATTTTTATTTTTGTTGTTACATGTATTTATTTATTTCTTTTCTGTTATGTGTAATACATACAAAACAATCTCATTAGCTAGCTCAATCTTTGTTCCAGTTGTAATTTAATCAAAATTTGAGATGACAAACAGGTCATCTTATTGCAAATTACCTGAGAGGGTTACCCCACACGGTTTGCAAAACATGTACCATCCTCGACACCTTTCAGTATACAGTTATATCAATATACAGGTGTTGAATTCGACTAGATGACATTTGCCTGCATTTTAAAAGAATATTCAGTTTCAATAAAATCTCAAATGATAAAATGCATAGAATAAAAGCCGGTCGTTTTTTAAGTTTAGTTTTATCTATTTATATTTACTTTTCATCCTTGCATGACATGCACATTTCAATTTTTGTCTTAAAACAAAATTACTGGTTTTTAAAATGTGTATTCCAATCCTATACAAATTTGCAAAAAAGCCAAAAGATGTTTTAATCAAAATGTTTATTTCAAATACCGATGATATTCTGGGTTAAAGACCAAACCAATTATTCATTTCTGCTGTTGATTTTTTCGTGAAACTTAGCATAACCATTCTTTAAGGTATTTGGGACAATTTTCAAGAATAAAAGATATAGGTCACCGACTTAGTTTTGTTGCTATGGCGCCGTGAAAAGTAGCTAAATTCGGAAGATGGAGAAATGAGAAGGTTAACTTCAAACCCTTGCCATTTCGGTAATAATAGTTGAAATTGCAAACGGATTTCTGTATTATACTCCGGGAAGTCTACAAATATCAATTCTTTAAAAGAACAAACGTTTGAAAGAAAGAATGATGATTATTTTAACGCTTAGTTACTTTCCCGCGCAAAATATTAGACATTTTTGTTATCTTTTCAATTAAATTGTGAAAATTCTGCTGTTGATTTTTCCTCATATTTTCAGAGCATGTAAAGTTGTTTGTATAAATTAGAATAAGGCAATAAAAACAATAGATCACCGATCTCATAAGAAAGATATAATGGAATATAACGACAAAAATTGACTTTTTCGGCCACACGTCGCTTGATTTTTTTTCTTTCAATGAAGATGACGTCACAGTAATATACGTCGAAAGTTTCGATAATGAACGCCGAAGCGATGATTTTTTGTACGGCACAGAAGGTGTAACATATTTTTTTTTTTACATTTTTTTTTGTTTCAAATATTTTCGTGTGTTGTCATGGATATTCTTATTAACGCCGATTTTTTCTTTTATTTGCGCCGATTATTTCTTCATTGGTGCCGATTTTTACTTGTTAATTTCGTGTCAAATACAGGTATTTTTGTCATTTGTTCACACTAAAAAATCGGCGCAAATATACGCCCCTGCATATGGCACAATCGAAACCATACCAGTTGTCAAGTACGAAGTGAAGGCTATTGCGGTTAACATTTTTTATGGTTTTTGGTTTTTTTGTTTTTTGTTTTTTGTTTTTTTTGTTTGCTTTTTTTTTCTTTTTTGTTTGTTTTTGTTTTTGTTTTGTTTGTTTGTTTGTTTATGTTTTTGGTTTTGTACGGGTTTTCAGCAGTATTTCATCTATATCGTGACGGTCAATTTTAGTAGTGGAGGAAGCCGGAGTACGCGCATAAAACCGTCGACCTTGAGCTATTTACACTTTTAAGTGATTTGCACCTTGCCGAACTATATGAAAAGTGCTTCACGTGCTATGGGTCGTTCCTTGAGACCATGGTGTAAGAGCCGAAAATTCGGTCCATGAAATATTTAACTTCGACCGAGAATCGAAGTACAGACCCTTTGTTGCGCGATTCAACAATGAGAAAAAAGTGTCGCAATTTTACAAATTATATCAATTATAGGACTCTATGACGAATAATTTGTATATTTGATGGATAGTCGGCGGTTCGTACAATAACACAAGAATATTGCCAATTCTTTTAATATGTCTACAAAAGTAAACGATGTTTAATATTTGTTATACATGTTTGTTTGCCGTTTTATGGCAATAAAGAATTTAAATTTGAATTTAATAATGTTCCATCTTATTTAGATATAAATTATATTTTTTTAATTTGATTACTTTTTTATGTCAAAATTATACCCCGCCTTGAGCGGTCCCGGCTTATGAATAGGCCCGCTGCATCCTCATTAATAAATACACAACCCGTCTTTCGGATGGGATGTAAACTCAGGTCCACGTGTTGGAAGAAATGCCACGCTTCCTGCATGTTAAAGAACCCTTGTAGCAAGCTTTTTTGAGTGGTCCGTAGGTGATCGGCTACAAGGCTTAATTCTCCGCCCTTTTCGATTTCACCCTACTTTTCCAGTGGCAGTCAGAATTTCCCGTCCCATGTCCTTTTTCATACCCCAAAGTGATTATTTATTAACAAACTTAGTAAGCGATCCACAGGTGTTGATATTGTCCAGATTACAGGTAAACAGTATGCAATGTAGCAAATGGCATCATAATATAGATAAAACTGTTTTTCTTCGAAAAATTAACGACATATGAAGATCAATTTATGACATTTGTTTGTGTCGATAGATGATAACTTTACAAAATTATTTATTGCGATACACATAGAATAATACCCCAGTATTGTTAGGTGATGAACCAAAAATTCTCCTTTGTTGAAAGATGAACTGAAGCTTTACATCTAAACAATACCTATTGTAGAAGTGTGAATTTCTATTGTCAATCGACTCTTGATTAAATTACCTATGGAAAAAATTTCCTTCCTTGGTCAAGAATTTTGTTGCAACTTACTGTTTTGTCATTTAATGATTGCTAAATAATGACTTAATGGTGAAATTATTTCCCTAATGGTCAAGTCTTTTATATTTCATCATTAAGTCATTATTGAGCAATCATTAAATGACATTAGAATAAGTTGCTACAAAATTCTTAACCAAGGAAGGAAATTTTTTCCATAGGTAATTTAATCAAGAGTCGATTGACAATAGAATGCCCTAAAGCAGATTCACACTTCTACAATAGGTATTGTTTAGATGTAAAGCTTCAGTTCATCTTTCAACAAAGGAGAATTTTTGGTTCATCACCTAACAATACTGGGGTATTATTCTATGTGTATCGCAATAAAAATAACTACAAAACATACGATTCTGCGATTTTCGGATGTTGTAGCTTAAATGTTATTTGTTGTAACTGCTTTGAAATTGTGTATATAATTGTTCATGGTTATTCACAATTTTATTTTACACTTTGCCAATTTAACATTAGATTAAACGGGGCTTATCGACCGGAACTCACCAGTTCACTACTGAACCTAGCGGCGGACACGATAACTAGAGATAGTGCAACAGTCCTATTAGTTCCCTTTTAAAAATAACATTTCTGATAATTAAAGGTAATTATGTATCAAATCATTAGCTTTCTTCTTCATATACTTGTAGGGCTTGTCACCTGCTAACCTGCTAATTAAGTCAATTTAAATGATGTTTAATTATTCCATTAACTTATTACAAAATGGCATTAAGCTTTCATCAGTGTTTAAAAACAAAACATGGTCTTTATGAGGGGTAATATGGATATTTATGACAGAGAAAGGGTGGCCTCTGGTTGGGTTTAGGGGTGGTCTTCCAAAAGGGGTCAATTTGTTCACAAAAGAGTTAATGCAAGAGAAATGTGGCCTTATAAAAGGGGTGGTCTCTCAAATGAGTGGTCTTTCAAGAGGGGGACTACTGTATGTAATGAACATTCTGTGAAAGTTTCATTAAGTTTCACCAAGTGGTCTAGTAGGAGTTGTTGCCACAAAGTATGAACCCTA
>MJUU01010434.1:12083-27958 GCA_002080025.1 Modiolus philippinarum | reverse complement strand
AAAGCACTAACAGTGTGAACTCTCAATAAACAAGAGAGACATCAGGTGATAATTCAGGAAACATTTGAAATTCATACCTTCTGTCCTGCTGGTCCTTGATATCCCATTTCCCCTTTAGTACCTTGTAAACCTTGAGGTCCCTGGTCTCCCTTCATTCCAATAGAACCTATAAATTACAAAATTACCTATATCTAAGTGATATTGACATTTTGTAATCTTCAGTGCACATACAAATGTATATAAAACAACTAATCATTATAAAAACATTCTGAAGACACGAAAGATAGAGAGCAGCTCTGTGGAGGACTACAGAAAAACGGAACGATACCTACCTTTTGGGCCTGGATTACCAACAGTTCCTTGTGTCCCTGTACTTCCCATTTGACCTTTTAGTCCCGGTAACCCAGTAGGACCTTGTACACCTTGTTCCCCTTTTGGACCTTGAGGACCAAACGGGCCTGGTTCGCCATCACTGCCCTACAAAACCAACAAAACAAAAATTGCCATACATGTCTTCTTAATTTTATTTTATTAATAACATTTACGTCTTATCAAATTTCAAAATTCTGCCCACTTGAATGGCAAAAAATGATTATGTCGAACATCAAACTTGTATTGCATTCTTCATTAAACATATCTGACCACTTAACCAAAGGATAGCGAGTTTGTAAGAACAGCAAAATAATAGATTCCGTTCTTATTTACACGCTGTTTATTTTCACAGAAACCCGGCCAAAGACGAAAATGATAGAAAATAACAGAATGACTGATCATCTTAATATTTTCCCGACTCGAACTTTGTCTACAGAGCCCTAGATGGTGGTTAGAGGAATACATATGTCTATGTAGGGTAATCAGATCATAAAATGGTAAGTCTGTGAATAATTGTAGACAAACCATGTTGAGAATAAACACTCTCCATGCTGCATAAAAATCCATTTTGTACGTTTCGGAAAAATAGCAGCCTCTTAAGATAGTGTAGATGACTACGTTTCCTGGTCTTATCCATTTCTTTTCATATTGCTCACTGGAGGTAAAACTCCAAGTTAATCAATCAATCTCCGGGATCAATCTAAATATTTTTCAAGCTACAACGTTGCATTTGTGCTGGAACAGGTGGCCTTCATTTGTCCAACAAAAACTAATTAAAGACGTACTACAAGACATACCAACAACCGCATCATACAGGAGAGGTTGCTTGCGGTGAATATAAGAACAATATACCACTCTTTTAAGAGGGTTAAGTATAGTATAACACCGGGACGGCCAAAATGATAATGAGATAGGTACATTGTATTGGGTCACACTGGGGATGTCTTTCCCGAAATCCAGCAACTTTTTCTCAAATATTGATACCCACCAGTATGACTACTCAAATTGACACACTAAGACTAAAATCATAAATAAAGCGACAAACTTCGGCTAAGGATGTTTGAAGGCAAATATGAAAATAAATAGGATCTCGGATTAATTTTAATTTTTGTTAGAAAATTAAAGAAGAAGAAATTTATGCGAAAAAAAACGGGTGGGTTGCTGATCATTTTTTGGGATACAAAGTCTCAAGAATTTAACAGAAAACTGAAGTCCTCTGTATTTTTCACATTTTCATCACAAGAAAGGTAATGTGAGAAAAGGATTTAATTAATAATTTTTTTGGAATATATAAATATATATATAAATATACATCACATTGATTTAATTATCGAAGTGTAATTAACACCAATACTTCGTGAGTTGACGATTTTATTTCGAACCTTGCAATATCTAAATTTTTGTAAATTTTGTTGAAAACTAAGGAGTATCTCCCTCATGCAAAGCTCTGTCCTTAGCTGATTTTGGTTTACATTTAGATCATATTGAGTATTTGTTCTCTATCAGTTTTTTATCATATTTGATTTTATGACCTTCCAAACGTTTAGATTTTATCTGCACTGAAGAGACATAAGTTGTCGAAATGCGCATATGCAGAAAATAAATTCACAGTAACTTCGGTATTTAGTTATTTGACAAAGCATATCAGTTATGCGAAATATTCTCACATTTTGAATGTTATTTTACCATAAAATGCTGTTATGAAAAAGATACTAGTCAACCGGGAAAAATTATAGAATGCTTTCAAATGAATAAAAAAGAAAATTTCCAAGAAATACCAAATTAGCAAGCATCCTTAAAATCGGGGCATGTATTTACTATCCGAATTTTAATTTGAATTTTGTCTGCGGAAAGAGAACTCTTATATAAATTGCAAATTGTGTGGAATTTATCGGACTAGAAAATATGCTTATTGATATTTTTGTTGATGTTAAGAAAATTATTAATGCAAACTATTTTACAGTATTCATTTTTAATGAAAATATCAGTCTGAATTTAAAGATCAAAGGAAAAATGTCAATAAGTTCCATTAAAAATCAGATAAAATCATATTATCTTAGAACCTTTCAGAATAAAGAAATGTAGTAAAAACAAAAACAAATATTTTACTGATGATATGTTAAAATGTGTACAAAATTGCCTGCGCTTTTGAAATTGAATTTTGTGTTAACAAATTAAATCTTACAGTTATTCTTCATAATTCAACTTATCTTACAGACATTTTTCTTGGTTTCACGTTTAATTAGTGGTGTTCCAAATGTTTTGATTGTATTTGCACTGAACACTTGTCGAAATGGTCATATTCAGAATACCTGTAGTATGTATTGTTGCCTATTACAGCTATTTCAATTAACCATGTATATCCAAAATTTACAAAGTTACTAGCTACCTTGATCAGCCTAAGGCTAAGTGTTAAAAATCCATTCATACTCAATCAATAACCACAACAAAGATATAAAAGTTTATTTCAAACTTTTATATTTGTAGAATGAACATGAAAAAAGAAAGATTTTGTGGGAGGGTTTTATTTTATTATTTTACTGATTTTCACTAAAGTTGATAGATATTTAAAGAAAATTTCTGAATAATTGAATTAAAAAATTGAGCTTAGAAAAAAATAGGGTGGATGGGGATGAGAATCTATTAATTAATTAATTTGATGTGGCCTATTCCTATATCTATGTTTGAAATTTCAACATTATTAGAAATAGATAACTTAAAAATGCTATGTACATCTGATAGCAAATTCTGTACTTTAATATGAATTGCATAATTTTGGAATATATTATAATCCTCAATTATCCAACCAAACTTTGCTACAAACATTGCAAAGCTACTTGAAGCATGCTTAACTAAATCAGCTGTAAAGTATATTGCAGTTTTTCTTGATTCTTGTGGCTTTAGTTCTTTTTGTATGTTTTATTTGGACTGTCCATCTCAGATACCTCCAGTTTTTGTCGGAGTTCACACTGCTGGTAATTTGGTTTGTGGTGTTCTTCGATATTTTTTATTCTTTGTTTTATCTTTGTCTAGATGCTTCTATGCTGGCGTGTTTTTTTATTGTTCATACTTAATTATTTCATTATTTGCCTTTTTGCTTCGATATCCTATACCTTTTTCTTTATATTTCTCCATTTTGTTCCGATATTTGCAATTTTCAAATATCATATGACGTCCTGATGAATTTAAAGGAAGAGTGTGTAAACCATGCCAAATATTAAGCCTTTTCCACAGCGTGTGATGTTGCTCTAGGTTTAAATATTTATGTATTTCAGTTTCTATGGTTTGTTAAAGATTTGTTATTTTCTGTCTTTGTTTGTCCGTCCCAGTATGGTTGTTTTTCAAAAATTCAGATATTATCGGTTATTATCGTATTATCGTACCTTGGATCCCGGAATACCCCTTTGTCCTGCTTCACCTTTCCGCCCAGGTTGTCCATCTATTCCATTCCTTCCAGTCTGACCAATATCGCCTTTTATCCCCTGTTCACCTTTAGGTCCCGTCAATCCTTGTATGCCAGTTGACCCTTGATCTCCCTTAGATCCCTTGTTTCCCCTAAAACAGAATTTAAATGCAGCTTAGGACACAAGTGCTTTTGTCTGACAACGGATTACAATGGTTCGCATGTTAATTTTATCTTCGTTGACGATCAAGCATCTATGGACTAAATAACACATGGATGTGGTATTGTTCGACAAGTGGCAATAAATTCCTCTCAAACCAGCGGTAGGACCCGTCCTGAAATTTCAATGAGGTATGAGCAAAGTTCATAAATGAAGGCCTCAGGATGACTTCAAGATTAAGAACAACAGTGGAATGCACCTTTCATATTCTGTCCCGTCTGGTGTCACCACTGCACTATTAGGTTTGTTCTATGACGTCGTCACCGGGAAAATTCACGCACAAGGAACAATTTTTGAACATGCGTGAAATACCAGTTTTCCAGCCAGTTACCTGATAGTGCAGCAGCGACACCAATCGGGAAAAGCAGGATGGTGAATTCCATTGAAACGTTGCTCCACTGCTTGATTTTATCCTGTATTTGTAGAGACTTGTCTCGTGTGTTTTTACTCCATATCCTTTCAATGTAAATAAAGTATTAAAATTATTGTTCCGAGCGATCTGTGTACAGACAGCTTTGCATAAAAACATGACATACGTAAATTCTGTGATATTTTGTGGCAACATATCAGCAAACAGTTGGTAGCAATTGAAGGAAAACCTGTAACAAAATTTCAGTGTATATGGGTTGCACAATTCAATGCAGCTGTCTCCGGTTTTTTCCGGCACCAGTGTAACCTGCCTAAACCGAACCCCCCTGGGACTGAAAATTATGTTCGTTGTAGGAGGGCGTTTGGCTTAGAAAGCAACAATTTTACTTTTATTTGGACTATAGTCAAATATTTCACCCTAATATTTTATATGTTTTTTTTTATCAATTGCATCCTGCCTTTTCTCATCAATATGGTCATCCTGGGATTGTTTTGAACCAAATGGCGCCATCCTGACTTTTTTTAGATAAGATCACTCCCTAAAAATCAAATGGTTACTCCTTTCACAGGTTCACAGTATGTAGAAATTGATACAAAAGATCCTCAGATTTCATTTGGTTTAGAGGGACATCCGGTTTACTCGGAGTTCTGTTTAAATATGTTAAACTGTACTTAATAAATGTATATGTGTTTGAAAGATGATTATATCTTTATTTTTGGTCCCTGTTTCTTCTTTTTTAACAGCAAGTTTAGTGGCAGTTGTATGCGGTCAAGGCCTAGATTGGGCAAGATATCAACATTTATGTTATATGCAATTAAACTAGAGTTCGTTATTAAATCTCCAAAACGAAGTTTAGGGAGAATTATTGTTTTTACTCAATTATTTATTTTTTTCACTATTCTTGATCTTCTTATTTTCTGTCCGCCAAAAATTTGTCCGACTACTTTCTAAGAGACCAATCTCTGATCTTGACCAAAGTTCAAAGAAAGTAGGAACCCTATTCCAAAAGGTTCAAACAGGTCTTTTTCGAAATGGCACCGGAAACTGCAAAAAGGCAGAAAAAGTAACAGTGCTACGAATTTGATGAAACTTTGCAGAAAGGTTGCCTAGCACATGGGAAATTAGTTTCTGGTCTCTGAGACTTCAAATGGCGACCGTTGTCATGGAAGCGAAAAAGAAACTGGAAAATTGAAAGTGCTCTGAATAAATAAAAACACAAAAGCAAGGTTGTCTTGTATTAGTGGAAGTAATTTATAGCCCTGATTGCTGTTCTTGGAGTTTTGTACCAGCATTATAATACAATTATAAATTTTTGATTTATGAAATTTCTTTGCTCAAAATCCTGTAAAATTTGTAAGGATGCTTGTTAATTTATTACATGATTATGTCATACATTCAAAAAAATGTTGTTCACTTCATTTTTCTTTTATCTCACCTACTGTTGTGGTGACCCTGTTTCTTGGTGTTACGATGTTGTCATTGTCCCTGGATTGTTCGTGTTTAGACTGACGGTTCGGCTTTCCCTTACTTTTGCATATCACATGCCGACAAATTCTAGGGAAAATGGACATTCTATGATTTCATGCATAGCGTCACGCCAATTAGAAGTTTACAATGGCCAGAGTGATATTACAGCCATCAGAGGTCAATTGTGATAAATTGTTTTCCAAACTTTGTTATATTTATTGGCCTGTAAATCTATTTAAAATGATGCAGAAAATGTGCCATAATTTGAGTCTTTGATCACAAAATACCACCCATTTGTTGGCATGTGTGCTTTATTAGATAACTTTGAAGTCATTTTGGCTTATCTAAACGACATACATCTATATTTCATATTTCACTTCTTAAAACCCAAGTCATTTAAAGAGGGCGTTAAGGAGGGCATTGCATATGGTATATTTGTATAATGTTTTTTGAATGATAATGTCTTACATAGGTCCTTGGTTTCCTTTCATCCCTTGGGGTCCAAATGGACCATCGTTTCCTTGTTCGCCTTTGGCACCAGTGGCCCCAGATATACCTTGTTCTCCTTTTGGTCCTTGATTTCCCTTATTTCCAGTTGTGCCTGCATCGCCTGAAATATCGAATTTGTAATGTACGGAAACTTATTTTTCACATTAAGTAATCATTATTGATTAAACAGTTGGCCTACTTTTTTTCGAATATATTTTCACTTTTTTCTGTTCCATATTTCAATAATATCTTTAAAATATCAATTTACTAACTGTTCAATTATCGTTATTTTACGTCATTGATACGGTAAATATCGTAACCTTTCGACATACATCGGAAACTTGGCTATAAATGCATGTACAGCGAATTTTATTCATCTATACACCAACATACCTTTTTGACCAGTAGCACCCTGAATACCCTGTATTCCTTGATCTCCTTTTGGTCCCTGCATTCCTTGATTTCCTACTGGTCCTTGCTCTCCTTTTGTCCCGGTTTGTCCTACCGGTCCTTGGACTCCCTGAACCCCTTGATCTCCTTTCTGGCCCGGACTTCCATTAACACCATTAATTCCAGGTTGTCCAACCTCTCCTTTTGAGCCCTGTTGTCCCTGTGGTCCTGTTAACCCCTGTAATCCAGTTGGGCCTTGCTCTCCTTTAGCCCCTCTAAAATAGAATATCAATACACCGTATCTAAAAACAAATTTGTATTAAAACTCTCAAGCATTTAGTGGCAAGTCGGTTTCTTAGAATTTACCCTTTTCACGCGAACAGCGATGCAATTCTTTACGATGCAATCAAATGAGAATGTATTTTTTTAAGTTTTAACTTCAACTTTAAATCTGTTATTGAGTTGTTTCTTACGACATTTTGTCCGAAAATGCATGGACTTGCTTAAATCCGGTGAAAAGCAAACAGAAAACAAAACAAAGTAAAACAAAACCAAAAAAACTAACAATTTCAATTTTGGCACACCTAACACGTCTGATAGACTGTGCATTTTTTGTATCATATAGATGAGGAGGAGAACACCATACAACATAGAACAGAACAGAAGAGAATTTGTTTTTGGTTTAAAATCCAATATACATAGGATTGATACCAATACAGTACAAAACATCACAAACATGAAATAGATAAAAGTTATTATTACATAAAACTTAATAGCCCTGTAAATGTCCAACACTAGTATAGAAAAAAACTGCTTAAATATGCCAGTTAAAAACATTTCAAACAGAATAATACATCAGAGTGTATAATGTAATGCTGAATAACATATGTTTTAAAAGGGATTCCAGGGTGTGAGTATTTGTTAAGATCGAGAAATAATGATATGAATTCAATGTGCTTAATTGTTTTGAAATATATATTTGACAATTTTCGAGTAATTCATTGTACTCTTATTTTTGGTCTCATAAATGTTGGATTTTCTGCACTAACGAGACTAAGTTTTCGACATGTCCAGGTATTGTGTTGGTTACGAACAAAATAACCTTACACTGCGCCTGCTTCACCCTTCAGGCCCTGGGGTCCAAATGGACCATCATTTCCTGGTTCACCTTTTGGTCCAGCTGATCCAGCTGTACCTTGTTCACCCTTTATTCCTTGAACTCCTTGACTGCCTTGGGGTCCTTCCTGACCTGTAACGTGATTTGAAAGTTTAAAAACAACAAAATAAATAACATTGTTGAAAGAGATAAATAAATAAATTGTAAACAATGAAAGAATATGGCGTAAATGCACAAGAGACAAATACATAATAAAGCAAAGCAAAAGGAAAACGCTTTTATTGTTGTTCTTCATCTTGTGGTCACCAAGGCCCGGCCTTCAACAGTAGGCTATGCTCATACCTCATAGTATGTCCATTTAAGATGGCCCATGGTTTGAGCGGAATTCAATGCTGTATGTTTTATTTTGTCTACCTCATACTTATCAAAATGAACAAGAGCTGTCGCCGAATGGCAGCCAAATATACCCCCCGCTCATTGAACCCTGAATCGATATGCAAGTGCAAAATTAAGTTGGTGTGGACACAATACAGGTGTGGACACAGTACAAGTGTAGACACAATACAAGTATTGACACAATGATATAATCTTCAAGAAAGAACTTTTCACAAGGGTTCCAATGAAAACACTCTGTCTAAATCAGACAAATATAAAATTCACTTCTTTTTTCAGCCTATTTGACATTTTACACATCTACATATAGTGTTCTTCCTTGGTGTAAAGTTTCATCAAAATCCTTCAAGTGGATTAAGAGGAGCTATGTGTAGGAGGTAACCTATACACAGGGGATCAATGAAAAGTCAAAGTCCAATTATCTCCCCTTCCTTGTTTCTGACAATAATTATATTCCATCATGCACATCTCCATTTAGTGTTCTTACTTTGTGTAAAGTTTCATTAAATTCCTTCAAGTGGTTTAAGAGGAGTTGCGCTTACGAGGTAACCCATACATGGGGAATCAACGAAAAGTTAAAGTCGGATTATCTCCCATCCTGGTTTCAGACAATAATTATATTCCTTCATGCACATCTCCATATAGTGTCCTTCCTTTGTATAACGTTTCATCAAAATCCTTCTTGTGGTTTAAGAGGAGTTGCACTTACGAGGTAACCCATACATAGGGAATCAATGAAAAGTCAAAGTCGAATTATCTCCCTTTCCTGGTTTTGGACAATTATATTCCTTCATGCACATCTCCATATAGTGTCCTTCCTTTGTGTAAAGTTTCATTACGAGAAGTGTGGACAGACGGACGGACAGACAGACGGACGGACAGACAGACAGACAGACAGAGTGATTCCTATATACCCCCAAACTTTGTTTGCGGGGGGTATAATGACAGAAATAATGCTGAAAGTTCAGTAGTTCACTTGTTTTAGTATATTGATGTATTATTACCCTGTCTTTCAAAATAATGTTGCCTCCCTATTGCTGTACAATAGAAAATTGGTGCTCCTAATGTGGGTATTAAGAATCCAGTAATCATTAATTGTTTGTACATGTAATTAAATTTCAATAATTAGTTATAAAAAGATAACTTCAATTCAATATTAAAAAATAGATGGTTATCAAGAAGTGGTCTGATTTTAGTAAATATTCACAGAATATGGTAATCTCGAAGGTGTCTGCTGACCAAATATTCATTGAAGAATACATCAAATTATCCCATGTAAAATCCCCCTGACCAAATGATAATCAAGAAACTCGTTAGAAAGATTATTTTCCCCAAGGCAAAAGAAAAATAACACTCTTCCCTTGAAAGTTGAATGGCTGTTATCTCATTCAAAATTAAAGTACCACCTTTTGGACCTTGAGGACCTTGTAGTCCTTGCAATCCTTGCTCTCCTTTTGGTCCCTGCAGTCCGTTGGAACCCGTTGGTCCCGGTTCTCCTTTCAGTCCAGTCTGTCCTATTGGTCCCTGTTCTCCTTTCGGTCCTGCAACGCCATTGGGTCCAATATCTCCTTTCACACCATTACTCCCAGGAATTCCCGAGTCACCTTTAAAACATTCATGGCAATTTACGTATTGTGATTTTAGTCACACATTCTTCATATAAACCATTTAAAAACATTTTGCTCGTTTTATTTAATTGAAATTTGATGGATAAAACAATATCAGTACAATTCAATTACATATTTCATGAAAATGTTTCAAAAGATATAGCTTTAAAAGCTTTCGATCATCAAGATGCTTTCATATGTGAATTAAATCACGCAGAACTAAAACGTTTAAATGAGAAACCTCGGTCGGTTATCTCCCTGTACCAAGCTGGTTACAGTTAAAAGGGAGATAATTTTTATTAAAATATCAAAAAAGGCTATTGATATGCTAATTTAAATTATCTCCGCTTTGAACCAATCACTCACTTGGTACAGGGAGATAACCAACCGAGGTTTCTCATTGATTTGTAGAGATGTTCTTCAATTTATAGAAACAAAATAGATATAGTGTTATAGAAAAAACATTAACATTATGAAATGAACAAACACTTTGAAAAATAAGATTACCTTTTAGACCACTTAGGCCAACATTTCCTTTTAGACCTGTGTCACCTCTGTCTCCCTTTGGACCTTTAAAACAAAATAAATGTAAGTAAATTCACACGCACCACTCGCAATGTAAAAAAAATAATTTATACCGGTACTCGTATACACATCTGGTTTGCTTGCGGTATCTGACTTCATTCATCGGAAACGTTAACAGTTTCACATGTCCATGTCGTTCCCTTATACTTTTTCCATTTCCATTTCTTTTTTAATTTGAAGTATAAAAAATGCTAAGCTACAAAATATTACTTATTGACAATGAATGTTCTGCAATATACTTGAACTCACGAAGAATTCATCTTTTTATGCCCAGATCGAGTATCAGGAGCATATTGTTATTATCCTGTCTGTCTGTGTGTCCGAAACTTTTAACCTTGAATTTAACATTTGACCTATTAAAGATAGATAAATCATACTTGGCAAGTGTATAGATCTAGTTAAGAAGGACATTAATACACCCAAAAAATTAGTTCATGTCAAAGGTAAAGGTCACAGAGGTCAAAATTTACGATCCTATTTTTATATGTTTTGTATGCAAAGAAAGATAACTCTAACTGAAATACGAAGATTCCAACTAAGAATAAAATAGGTGATGGGGGCATATGTAGTGTTTAAAAAACTTTAACATAACAATGCTCCTCAGAATCATTGGTCTTCAGTGGAAGACCATACAATTTTCAGGGTAGGGCTTGGGTGATTTTGTTCATAAATTATTCTATCTTGGTGTCAATCAAAATAAATATCCTAATCATTATTGTCCTGAACAGAAATAATCTAATTCTTTTTTGAATACATTTTTAAGAGAAAATATAAATAAATAATTTGATGTGACATTTGGTAAAAAATGAATAATTTATTAAAGGTGGAGACGAAAATAGTAAAGTCAATTTACTTTTCAAATTTTATTGGTAGAGTTTTGTTTAGCTTTTTCATTTTCCATTTGTTTCAGATACTAAATACTGCTATAATATCTGACCTTTATTCCGTCAGGTGCAACATCTTTCATAAATACCTTTTTTGCACCTGCATAAGTATTTTGAGCAACTTTCAAAATACACATAAACGATCCATGTTCGCATTTGAGCTCCTTAATACAAATATAGCATGTGACTTCAAAATCAAAAGGTTTTATTCCAGATTCTTTGGGATCTGTCAATTAATATTCTAGTATACAAACTATACTTAAATCAATGCCACAACCAATCAACATAGTTATATACAAGGATTCCTTGCAAAGAACTAAGTGTCACTCAGTCTAGCACAACAAACCAATCTTAACTAAAACTTAACTGCAAACTTAAATATGTCTAAAACTCGTACAACACGACCAAATGAGAGTTGTAAGTTGTAACCACTGGTTTCAACACTAGAACCTGCAAAAGGCTACTCTAACAATCACCGAACAATTCCAAACAGATGTGGGTCATAAAAGAACAACAAACCAAGCATACATGGTTCTGCATCAGAATTCCTTCAAACGACCAGAACAACTTCCCCCAGGGTTGCGGCCTTTAAGTATTCAAGATGCGGAAGCGCTACAGAGCACCTCTTAACCAACCAATAAGGATCGTCAAAAACAACCAACTGGAATTTGTATCAATAATCAATATGAATTGAAATTACTGATTTGAATGAAAATGAATCATCTGCATAAGCTATGAATAACAAAAAAGATTGATTTAGTCAAGATTCACTTGAAACAAGAAACTGTTGATAAAGTTTGTGGTTTCCATGATAAACAATTCAAAAAGTCATGTGTCACTTGCACTGAAGTGTTGATTTTGCCACATAATGCAGCGGTCAATTAATTGCCGTTTTTTATTATCTTAAATCATATTTAAAAAAATAAAAAAAAAACATGGGTCTAATGTTGTGTCTTAAAGAAGAGACCCTTGAGTCATAAAAAAAAAGAATCAACTACTCACCTTGTGCACCAGGGTCACCTGCAAATAAATTCATTTCTCCTGTTTTATTCAGTGCACAATTTACACCCAATAAAGGGAAAGAGACATGCCATACAATATCCAGTGTAACAACAACATACAAACATATTACATAAATTAATGACAATATTTAAGATTTCCACCTATGTCTGTTCCTCTTTTATAAGGGCATTTAGCCAGGAAAGTAAACCTACTAATTTTCCCGAGTAATTTATTTTCACAATTTTTCCCAACGTGAAAATATTGCAAAATAAATCGTTGTGAATATTTCTAACCCTAATACAAATGCATCAGTAGGCATAAAAAATCGCGAAACTTACCAAGAAGGACAAGACGCGAAATAAAGTATCCGCTAAAATTCAGCCAATGCTTTAAAATAAAACCATGTATGAAAGTTATAATAGAACAGATGACTCCATACTGCTATTCCAAGATTTCAAAACTCTATCTTTAAATGTTAATTGTAACTTTTGAAATGTAAAAATTCGCTGAACAATCTGTTATTTTGGGAAATTTATCCATTTACTATGAGAAATCAAAAATGGTGATCTGTTCTCCAATTTCCCACGTTTATTGTACCTTTTGTCCCATTTCAATCATTTTTAGTCATTTTTTTCTATTCCCGCGTTTTTTACGTTTTTTCCAACCTCCCACTTCTTGTGTTTTCCCATTTCACTAATTTTTGTCGATATTTTGCCCATTTCTCAAAATTTTTAACCACCTTTTTCCCATTTCTCTAAACCGTGTCACTCGTCTTACTTGTATAATCAATGAATTTACCTTATCCTTCTTCTATCTATTTCCTACCTACCTAATATTCATCGTGTACTATTTTACAACTCTAGTTTCCTACGAGGAGGAATGACTAGGTTACCGAAAGCTATATTTTATATAGCCTAGGTGGCCGAGTGGTCTAGGGCGCTGGGCATAGTGCGGGCGGTGTTGCCATAGATAACAACAAGCAGGGGTTCAAATCCAGCCGAAGACCTTGCTGGATTTTCCGATGTTAACAGGTTTAAAAAGATAATTTTCATTCGGAATCATATATTCTACCTTTGCGGCTCACCTTTCCAACACATTATCATTCAATTTACCTTTCAGACAAGTGGTGGTATTTGCTGTACAACGCTGACTTACGATGGAATTCTGAAAAAAAAACAAAACAAAAACAAAACTGTCATAAAACAAAATGTGACTTTCGAGAAAGAAGTTCTGGTGTGTTTGAAGTCGGAAATGAATGCCTATTTTACCGTATATTATCCGTACACAGGATATAGGTACCAGGACTGGTTTTTCGTTTAAAAATCAATGACAGTTACCATTAGTGT
Source organism: Modiolus philippinarum (assembly GCA_002080025.1). Classification (NCBI taxonomy): domain Eukaryota; kingdom Metazoa; phylum Mollusca; class Bivalvia; order Mytilida; family Modiolidae; genus Modiolus; species Modiolus philippinarum. The sequence goes on along the minus strand of MJUU01010434.1, from coordinate 14,313 downwards.
AAGTGGATACAGTAAGCTACTAAGTATCTTTACATTGGTATCTATACATTGGTATGACCGTTCAGTAATGATAGATTTCATTGAAATTTAAACGAATCACGGTGATATATATATAGTCACTCGTCACGACTTCTTCTGATTCTAACCATGTAGAGTACCAGGATCAGAGGAGGATGGCCGAATCCCTATGCGATACCACTAACTTGAAAAACGATTATTTGCACTGCATCACAAGGTTTACTGCAATCCTAATACTCTAATAATTCCCTTAAAACAAAACTTCGAAAGGGGGAGATATTGTCAGTTTTATTTATAAGTTTGAATAACATTGATGTACTAAAATAAATTTGTCACAAAAATTGATGAAACTTGTTGACGTGTTGCACAGTTTGATGGTGTCCGTTCAGTGTTAATGGTGGATTCAAGGAGAGGTCGTAGGGTTGTACGCCCCTATTCATTACCGAAGAAAAAATAGTGTGGGAACATAACCTATCCTGACAACCATAACACCGACATGCATTTACCAAAGTTTGCGTAAATTGAAACATTTATAGAATTTTCACGTAAAACAAAAATCGTTCAGTTCAGCTATACGGATTTCATACAAAAATGTTCATGATTCAATGCCTCCCTTTTAAAAAAAATTCCTGGCTCAAAGCTAAAATACCTCACCACACAGGACATTTAGCGTACAGCACTCTTGAACAAGACATATATTATATTGAACAAGTTTTGTTTCCTTATACGTGCGATTATGGTAAATTTTAATGAAAACCTTACCGCTAGTGCAGTGATGGTGGTCAGGTCGGCATTCGACAGTGTTGTTCCAGTCTGTCTTTTGACACGTTCCTGGAATGTAAATAATTTTTAAAAATGTTTAAAAGTGTACATCTTATATCAAAGGATCAGCTTTTTCGATTAAGAAAGTAATGTTTCATAATCATGGAGATAGAAAAAAAGAAATCGATACGTCTTAAGGCTGCAAATATCTTCAGCTCAGACCAATTAAAGCAATAACAGTACATTATTTGAATACCCAAGGGCGTCAATCGTAGAGTTGACGGTCAAAATGCAAACGGATATTTTGACCGTCAAATGGTATTCAAATGATGTACTGTTATTGCGATTCTAATGCAATTGTCAATTTCGTGTTCTATTTTAAAGCCATATTAGGAACCAGACGAAACGGGAACCTACTTTGTCCCAGGTGTGTAGATGATAGAATTGACGGTCAGTTTTAACCAATCAAAATCTCCGTTATATAAATGTTGCATTAGAATTATATTTGAGTGATTATAAAGAACAAACACTGAAAAGAAAATAAGTCGACGATGCTTCTGGCAATAACTTCAATGATTGCATTATGTTCACAGCGTCAAAATCTACCTACTTATTGTTTGTTAAAATTGGACACAGTTGAAATCTGACCTATTTTGGCGGCCATGTTGATAATTTATTTTAGAGAATTAAGTTCAGCTGTCGTCTGACTCAGAGTTTACGTTCGAAGAATTAAGGGAATACGAGCGTCAGATTTCAGAAGCATTCTATATCTTCGGTTTTATCCATTCAAACAGTGCTAAAAATTTTCGCACATGGATCACATTTTCTTGGTCATAAGTCACTTTAAAATACATAAAACAGACTGCGTATAAAATTTAATCAACTTCCAATTATAATTTCATATATTTAAAGGCCTATAAACATCTTATGCAAATTGAAGGAAAACTCTAGAGAGATCTGTTTCCCGCCAAAATTTTGACGTCTTATATCTCAAAAATTCCTACACGGATTTTCAAAATTTTTTGCTCAAGTTGTTCCATTAGTAGTGCTCTTCAAGACAAAAGATCAGAATTATAATACTAATTACAGAATTTCTGACACTCGTACTCCCTTAAGCCAAGAAATGCTTTCCCGACTGCTGCAAACAAAAATTATGTAAGGAAAGAAAGAACTAAAGGATAACAATATTTGTCTCTTTAGTTTTTAAATCATTTGTTGGGTATTACGTTATTTTGCAATTGTGGTTTTATTTTGTTTTTATAACACCCCATCGTAGATCATTACTTGTCTTTTGTTTTTATAACACCCCACCGTACATCGCTACTTGTCTTTTGTTTTATAACACCCCACCGTACATCGCTACTTGTCTTTTGTTTAAAACACCCCACCGTACATCGCTACTAGACTTTTGTTTTTATTACACCCCACCGTACATCGCTACTTGACTTTT
>MJUU01010432.1:14054-26573 GCA_002080025.1 Modiolus philippinarum | reverse complement strand
TGCTGCTGATGAGGAATAAATTTCCGAAATGGCCATACAGCTCATTAAAATTATTGCAGTTTGAGTTAGCATATGTGTTATTGTCTCATGTTCATTTACTCCATATCCTTTCGTAAAATATTTCATACAGGAGTTTGTCTTTTATTGCAGTGTGGAGTTGGTAAAACAATTCCCCGTGGTAGAGATGTATGCTCTTTATTTTTCTTAGATATGGTGTACTTGTACATGAGATAATATCTCATGTGTACACTTTGTTCAATTACCACTATCTTAAGTTATTTAAATTCTAAAACCGAAGGATTAATCCCACCATCGTAGTTTTGTCCTTAGCTATATTTGATATTACTGATTATTCGGATTTCATTTGGTTTTATGCATTTTAACATTTGAAATTATGGATTTCCTTTGTTTGGGTTCTAGTGCTGCTGATGAGGAATAAATTTCCGAAATGGCCATACAGCTCATTAAAATTATTGCAGTTTGAGTTAGCATATGTGTTATTGTCTCATGTTCATTTACTCCATATCCTTTCGTAAAATATTAAATTTTTTGATAAATGAACATAACTTTGAAAAAAAGCTCTACAGAACAGACTAAATATTTTGTTGAGCAATAAGGCACAGAATGGCAAATATGAAGTGTATATTGTTATGGTAACTATGAACATAAACCTTATATATGTTTTCCTTAAACTATCATTATTATGTATATGTTGATGACATTATCTGAATAAAATCATTAAATGATAAAAAAAAAAAAGAAATTCTAAGTTCCTATAACCTGAATTGGCAGGCAAGGTGAGTTTTTCCATCATTTTGGTGTCCATCTTCCAATTTTAAGGGTAACCTTTTTAGTTCCTGGCCCTAAAGGCCTTAGACCAAGTGCGCTTTTGTCATCACTTGGTGTCCGTCGTCTGTCATCCGTCTGTCAGTTAACTTTTCAAATTTTGACTATGTCCTCTGAAAACATTGGACCAATTTGAACTAAACTTTACAGGAGTATTGTTTGTAAGGTCCGTTACTAAAATTGCCGAAATTTTTCCGAGCGGCCAAAAAACGTTGCCTCCAGGGCCGAACATAGTTTAACATTGTACCTTATAGGGAAAGACTGATTTTGACTATCTCTTCTGAAATGACTTGAGCGAATTAAACAATTTCCATAAGAGTAGAGGACCTGACCCCACAGTCATGCATGAAAGAACACTAAAAATTTTATATGACTGAAAAATTTTGAGGTAGTTTAATGGTAAGGAGCTGTCATCGTCGTCTGTAGACACTTTTGGTTTTGGTCATAACTTAAGTTCTAGATGATCAATCCTTATGAAATTTTAAAACAATGTTCCTTGGCACAAAAGGAATGCATGTATCTGCCTGTGTTCTGCCTGTTTTCAAAAAGGGCAAAATTGGGTGTTAACATGTATTTGGCTGCAGAATATTTATTATTTATCAGATTTTTATGGGTTTTTTTTTCAATGTACTCCTAAGGAAATTTCAAATTAGAGATATACTGACGGATTGTACATGCATGTACCCTTTATGAGATAAAAGGGGGTCAAAATGGGCGAACCTCAATTCAAAAAAAAATAGATAGCTTTCGATGCAGTTTTTTGCAATGGATTCCTTACACGATTATCAAACCTCAATCAGATTTTCGTTAACTTGTTTCCATTTTCGAGCTATGAAAAGCTAAATTGGGCCAAAATAAAAATTACTCAGTATTTTATGTAATAAATGATATGAATAAATTACTCAGATCTATCATCAATATGCTGCCTGACCAGTTGGGAATTTTTTCTGTAAATTCCTCTTGTTGTAAGCTTTCAGTAGTATGTCTGTAACAGAATAAAAGTTCTACCCTAAGATTGTTCCAAAGGACAAAATATTACATAAGATTTGTTCCAATATTATAATATTTGTTCCTGACGGCATAAATGTTATATAATATGTGTTCCAAAAGGAAGAAATATTATGTCAATGTTTATAATATTTGTTCCAATGGAACTTTTGTCAGGTAGAACAACTATATGTATACATGTCAACAGATTTGTTGTTGCTCTTACGGCTTTCTAGCTATGATGGGTCAAAGGGGCCGGATTTGCAATTTTTCAAAATGCATAAAATCTTTATTCTTTTATAAGATTTTGATGGGATATTTTTCTTAAGTTTCCCTTTGTTAAAAGTTTTCAGCAATATTCCAACAGATTTGGCTATCTCCTACTGTTTCCGAGCTATAAGGGGTCAAAGGGGCAAAAAATGCATTTTTTCAAAATATGTTAAATCTTAATTTTTCATCAGATTCCAATGTGAATGTTTCTTTTGATTCCTCTTGTTGTAAGCTTTCTGAGGTATGCCAGCAGATTTATCGTATTTCTAGCCATTTTCAAGCTATAATATGTCAAATGGGCCAAAATTAATATTTTTCAAAATATGTAAAATCTATTTTTAATCCAATTTTAAAGGGCTTATTTTTATGTTCCCTAGTTTTTGTCCAGCTTATTAATGTGTCAATCTCCTTATTATGTCCAATTTATTACTATGTCAAGCTCTTGGCGTACACATTACACCTGTTCAAATTTCAGTTATCGACATGATGCAGTCGTATCATGCTGCGCTCCTCGCAGCCCTTTAATCGCAAGCTGTTGGTACAGCGTTAGCTATTTGACATGTGAAATTCAGTCGCATCTATATGAATAAAATGGCAGGATATGAAGTAATGTACATGAAACAAGATCATAATAAATATAAGGAAACTCAAAGTAACAATGGAATGTTTTAATGCTGTTCTTCATCTGGTTAAATATTAAGAGAGCAAGTAGGAGAGCCTGAGCCAGTATGGCAAGCCACTTCATATCAGACGGCCATTTGCATCTCTATAACTACTTCCAGATTCAACTCTAAGATGGGGGTCGCAGAGTTTTGGTTGGTATAGGCACAAGACTTAGTTTCACATTTACCTAACCTAGCTATTGCCCTGTTTAGCTTTTGCCATCACTTGGTATCCATTGTGGTTAAACTTTTCATTCAAAGATCTTCTCCTATGAAACCACTTTGCCAATTTGAACCAAACATGACAAAAAAAGGTCCTTAACTGGTCCATATTAAGAATGCGTCTTGCAAGTCTGCATCGCAGCAAAAAAAAGCCACCGATGTAGAACTTATTTTAACAAAAAGGTATTAAAGGAATACACATTCAAACTACTTTTCAAATTGGAACAAAATTGTCCTAAGGTGACCCTATGAAATACGTGTCCAGCTAGTCGCATCACATTCAAGATGGCCACCAATGTGGATCATATATTAACATTTGACCAATCTCCTCCTGAAGCCACATTGGCAATTTGAACCAAACTTCTCCACAATAGTCCCATGGTGGTCCCTTTTATTAAATGTGCCAACAGTCCGTGCCGTATTAGAGGTGATCAGTTGAACAGTGAACCCTACTTGAAAGTGATTCAAGTACGCACACCGAAATTTGCCCCAGCTTAAATCGCTGTAGCTATTTTGTTTTAAATGAGACCATAATAAAACATATATGTATCATTTTCTAATTTTTTGCCGCTATTCTTGGTATATTTACCGAAATAATCAAAGTTCAAATAGAAAATATTTTCAATAGACCTTCATGTTAATTTCACTCAAATTTTAAAGAAATTCGATGTGGGAGTGATTTACGCAAACCAATGAAAGGACACCAAATGGATTGCCAATGGTTTTACTTATTTGCATATAGGGTGCTTGTTTGTTGTTTATTCTGGTGGCCAATGAACAAACAGAATTTTGATTTGTTACTAATTTACATAAAAATGTTTTGGTAAATCTGAGAATAAAATTTGCAGAACAAATATCACTACTGTCCATGTGCGAATCCAGAAATTCGTAATCCATGTAACCTTGCGATATTTATTCATGTTCCTAGAGGTATTGTGGGTAAAATATAGACGAAAAAGAATGATTTTTATGGAATGAGGGTGATTATGTTGACTGTCTTCAGTTTTGACCATTAATAAGTTGCCTTAAACATGCGCTAAGAAATTAAACCTCTGTGCATAAAAAATTGGTGTTCAACATCGAACAAAGAAGCTTTTTAATATTAAGGAATAAGTGTGATTTAAGACTTTACATTGTTGAAAACCGATTAAAATTGAAAGAAGTAGTCAGTATTTAGTGTTAATTACCATATGCCTATGCTTTGTTGACATTACAATGCTCTACTTCCATGTAATCTTAAATTTATGTCAATGCTACTATCAATTTATGTTCATTTTAACAACTGCTACTAAAAACTGGTGTAATCCAATAAACAACTAATTCATATTAGAAATGACGATTTGACAAATATATGTCATTCTTTATTCTTTTTAGGCACTTTCTAAAATTAATCAACAATATATTTTTCTTGTCCATTTGTCAGGCTCAATGTTTTCTAAATCTTTCGGAGTACAAATAATTGCTTTGATACAATACTCTAGCGCTTGTTTTAATTACAAGCATTTTCTGGTGAGATTAAACACAGGCTGTGTATCAGTCCAAAATTTTATCAACTGAATATACATGTATATATACTTCTATCAGACATTTTTATAACCATATGAATTTTGTGTATGTAATTTCCGTTGATTTTAAGCCGTGTGTTACGCTGAATTGGCTTTGTACGTGTATGTTCATTCGTCTGTCTATCCGTACGTCAAACCGGTCGTCCCTACATTTGCATAGATGGTGTGACTTAATTATGTCAATATGGGTCTCTGTGCGATAACATGCAATGTTCTTACAAAGCAAATTTAAACAATTCTATCAAAATTGATGAGAATCTGTTAAAAAAAAATTAAAAAAATAATGCGAGAATCCAAAAGTTCTACTGATTGCATCGATGAATGATTTATGCAAAAAATCCTCAAAGTGGTATACCTATACTAAATAAATAATTTGCTCATTTCCTCTTTTCAGCTCTTTTTTTTTTTTTTTTTTTGGCCTTCAAACCATGTAAATCGCCTCAAATTACATGTAAACATTAATAGGTTTGTCCTTTTCTTCTGAATAAAACACCTTTTTTGTTTATTAATAAAACGAAAAACACAAAATAATGCATTAATTAGATATTCAAAATGTCAGAATTCTGCCAATTTATCTTAAAATGTTATACATTTCTCATTTCTCCTAAAATAATCAAAAAGTGTTTAGTTTTAGTTCCAGTAATAATCCGGATTCCTTGAATTCTCAACAGTATATTAAGTATGATTCTGAATCCTACAAGAAATTTAGTAGGATCCAGAATCCTCTTTGTATAAATCAGGATATCTCAACTTCTCCTTGAATCAGGTATAAATCAGAATTATAATCTGTCACAGTAGAAATTAGAATTCCAATTTGTACTTGGAGGATTCTGGATCCTACTGGATTCCAATTTGTACTCTTAGCATTCATATACACATATATTCAGATTAATTGAGCTGTTATGGTAAGATGAGGTATGTCTTGTATATCTCCCATGTTACGTATATGTTTTTGTTATGTATACATGTACTATGTTGCATATTTAGCGCCTTCGTTTAGAAGTAAAATTATCTTGAATCTTGAAATATAGATTTAGCAATTTATCAGTCATGCCGGTCCTTTACTTCATGTTGCCTTGCTTCCAAAATGTATTCTGACAGGGATGTTTGTCAGATTTTTCTTATTTTTTATTCAAGAGTATAATAATCCCAAACGTGACATGAAACCTCTACATCATAAGATGTATTAAACTTCCTATTGTCAGTCATGTTCTCGTAACTGACGAAAAGTGAAATTGTTTACATTGCAGCGTTGCATTAATTTTTGCCATTACATGTAGTTGCCAATATCCTGTAGTAGTCGAGTGGGAGTATATTTTGCCCACCAGCGAATGAAACCTCTTGTTATACATAAGCATTGGTGATGTTACAAAAGGTTGGAAGTGAACTGCCTGAAGAGTCTCCATGTTTGCAACGACCCACAAATTTTACCTTTTCAGCATTTTTCTTTATCTTCAAGATAAAAGAATATAAATGCATTTATATACCACATCTTTTTTTAAGAAATCTATTGATAATTGTGTTTTCGAACATTCGAAAGATCCACTAATATTAATATAGCAGCAGCTCTTAAAACACATATAAGAGAAATAACTTTAAAATTACACTAGAAGACAAACCAAAATCTTGCAAAGCAACAAACATTCCAAATACCATTGACTACAGTTAGTGTCGATAACTGATCTAAGCACAAAACTTGAAAAAGATAACCCATCCAAAACATAATTGTAACATATTTTTTATTTACAGCAATGAACACTAGCAATTACTCAAATTTTATTCGCATTCTTGTAAAATGGACAGCAATTTGAGTAGCTCTGAAATAACGAATTAAGCATACTACCGTTTTGTATTCCGTCAACAAATTACCAAACCAGATCCAGGAAGTCATTTTTATGAACAGGGTTCGATCCCCGGTGGTGACACATTGTAATTTTATATGGAGTTTCATGCTCTCCGGTTACACAAGAAAAACGAGTATTTTCGTGAAAATCTGTAAGAATTTACTTACATGAATTACGAATTTCTCGATTCGCACATGGACAATAGTGAATATCCAGTTATCATTTACTTTTATTAAAATAAATTTGTTTACAGGTCAAAAGTTTTTGTTGACACTTTGTCAAGTAATTACATATTTTTTTTTTCTTCGCAATCGAGATTAACTCCCGACCCACGTGTTTGGGTCAATCGATAGACCCCAGGGCATTATAACAATAAATACAGGTGTTGAATTAACCAGTTATACGCCCTCTGTTTTCGACTCAAATTTTCTGTTAAAATAACATAGAAGGGTATGGAAAACTTTTTAACCCTTTGTTGTAAAATTATGGTAATTCATTGCATGAAGTGGCAAAAAATTAGCATTGCATTGGTGTATGCCATGTCATCCTTTAACATTTACTTAATAAGATATTTGGAGAAAAGTCGCGGCAAATTTTGTTATGGCTACTTTAGTTGAACATTGGACCCTACTTGAAAATACATTCAACAATCTTTTCCTCGGAAATTACTTGACAAATTGCAACCATATCTTTAGTGGATCCTTGCAAAATATGTCAACATCAGTATCAAGAGGATTCAAGCAAGGAACATAATTAAATACTGGGCCATTTAATATCAGGGCCTACTCGCATGCGGGTGATGCAGGCCCTTGACAGCCTCTTCAGTTTTTTTAGTTCATTTTGCTTGAATTATGGTGAGATTTGCCATATCTTTGCAGTTGTTGTCCAACCGCCTTGTGTCAACTTGCATCCCAAGATCTTGTTTTATAAACTACTGAATAAAACTTGGCCACAGTCGACCATAGATCGATTTAAAAAGTGTTTCGGGGTTCATTCTATTTAAAGTGGGTGCAGCAGCCAGCTGATAATAGCTAAACATTGGGCAATACCAGAAAAAAAACTTTCAAATATCTTCTTTTCTGAAAGTACTGGGCAAATTCGAAGTATTCTTTGAGCTGTCCCCATTAAATAAAGAAAAGTGCCGTATCTACTAGGCATGGTATACCTAGTGGAAATGACGCCTGGAGGAAAACCAGCACAGATGAAAGTAATGATGCCATTGGGCAACAAGGTTGAGGATTAATTTTAGACAAAGTTCTTTCAAACCTGTCAGCCAACTGGAACCATATATTATCTTTGCCCCCCCCCCCCAAATTTTGTTCATTATGATAACNTATGGAGAGCATAAAAAAATCAGCACAAGGACCATAAGAGCTATGGTTCCGCAGCTACTTCAAAGGGAGATTATTTGAAACTTGTGTCTCAAAAAATGTGGTCCGCAACTATCAAAAAATCAGCACAAGGACCATAAGAGCTACGGTTCCGCAGCTAGCCGCATCCATGACCAGCCATTTTGTCAATTTCAGATATAAATTCTATGGGTGTTTATTCTAGGTTTTCCTGTAGTGGCACTGACATGCAGTTAAGTGTTATTATGAAATGAAGCACTTTGAAAACATGTATGGCTTTATTGTCATGTCTAATTGTCACACCGATAACAATAATTTTGATCAACATGTGATTGCTTAATTGGGATCTGTTTGACAAGAGATTGTATACACTTGAAGGGAAAGGTATTTCAAAGAAAATATCTTGCTTTTAAAGTATACCTATCAAAGTCATATATATGTCTTAAAGAAACGTGTTTTTTTTCAATAATATAAAATATGATTTCTAAAGCTATATAAAGCCGAGTAAAAACTTTCCAAATGTAATTTTGTCCAATCTAATTTCATGAGTCGCTTGAAATAATTGTGACCGGCTTTTCGTTGTACACCTTCACACATATCAGAGACATATAGATGCACTATTTGTCTCTGCAGATGTGAAGCAAAAATACAAGTTGTGAATTTTTGTCTACTAAGGTAAAATTGCAGATTGTGACTTTTTATCCTGTGACTTTTTGTCCTAGGAAATTTGTGACTTTCTGTCCTGTGACTTTTTGTCCTGTGACTTTCTGTCCGTTTACCATCTGTGGTTGTTGAAACCGCTTTATCCACCTCTTCTTCTTGAATATATTGCTTAATATTTCGTCACTTCCGGGTATTGCACTCCTTAGGTCTATATCGGAGTTGATTTGGTTCTCCCAGAACTTGTCTAGATGTATTTCAAATCCCCTCACTGATTTTGCCATGACTACGGAGTCCGGTAAACTGTTCCGAATTTCTACAACTCTATTTGTAAAATAATATTTTCTGATGTTCAATCTGTTGTATCTTTTCTTTAACTTTTTGGAATTTCCCATTGTTCTGGATTCAGTATCAAATTCTAGTAAGCCGGCATAAATACAGTGATAATTTTGGAGGCTTTGATCATGTCTCCCCTTAGGCGTCTATATTTCAGTGTTGGAATTTTAAGCTTTTTTAACCTGTCCTAATAATCTAGATCTTTGAGTGTGAGTATCAGTCTTGTGGCTTGTAGCCGACACCTACCTGAACTGAAAAGTTCTTAAAAATATACTAACCTCTAGAAGATTGAAAAATACTTTGAAAAGAAGATTTTCGGGATCAGCAAAATATGACAAATCCCGTCTCATTTGCACTAAAAAATTTTGTAAAAATGAATGATGTTCATACTTATAACACAAGATTTTTATATTCCATCTGTTAATTGTCAGTCTTCCAATACTTTCTATTATTGTGCTATAAGGTCCTATAAAAGACTGGAATAGTATCCCTTTGGAGTTAAAAAAAATCAAAAATATTAATAGTTTTAAAACTGGAGTAAAAGAGTTACTTTTTGAAAAACGAGTGCCGAACAACGCAGAAGGATTTAACGAGTTGCAGAACTTGTTCTGCAACGAGTTAAATCCACTGCGTTGATCGACACGAGTGACATTTTTATTGATATTCATGACGGCCGATTAGTTATGCTTTTTATTATATAGATTTTCTACTCAAAAACCGATATTTTAGATGCGGATTATTTTTTTCATGTCAATACGCCAGTTGTTTACTTGACGACGCCATTGAAGAGACATTGTGACGTCGCTACATTAAGACGTCATCCAGTGACTAGAAATCCTTTATTTTCACCGGTGACAATATGACATTTATTTAACCGGGAAAACTCGATAAATCACCGCTATCTATATAATAATGAATTTTAACATTACCCTAGATTCATTCATAGCAAGTTTTAAATGCAAATTATATCATATAGTATGCATAATGATGTATATATGTATTTAACGTATGAATGCGAATTGTATGTTGTATGTTGATGATTGACCTGAATAAAGCTATCTATCTATCTAGTAGAGGAGTAGCGACATATGTTTTTGCTTTGAGATATGAAAAAAAAATGTTGTTCTTTTTGTCTGTTTTTTAGTTTGTTTCAAAGGTTGTTAGTCTTGTTTATTTTTTGGGGGGTTGTGGGAGGTTGATAGTATATATCGTTTACAAGTTATTTAGCCATAGCAGAGACATTTAAATATGTGTTTTATATGTCTCTGGCCATAGAATGATATTTTTGTACAATACAACTAGTTTTATTGCATAAAACTAAAATGAAAGATATAACTGAACAGCATTTATAAAGGAACATAGGCCTAATTGCCATGAATCCTTTTCCCGCTTTTAAACATTTGTGATGAATATTCATTTCTATAAGAAATTCGCCCACCATCATTTGCCAATGAAAATGTAGTCCCGCGAGATTGTCTGGTTTACTATTTTGATCCGAATGTCTTTATCCTGGTTTCTGACCAATTGACGAAAATATTCTTTTCACCGTTCATTCGACGTTGCAACTAGAGGAATACCGAACGTAAAGTCTTACGATGATCACATGCATTGTTTCATTCCCCTAGACTTAGATATCCCCTGCCAGTTGCTGGCCCGAAAACAAGTATCTCCCTGGTGCAAAGCTCTGTCCTAAGCTGTTTTTGGATTATAGGTCCTTGATTAGACCAGGTTGGGGGAAACCCCAATTGTGCTATTATGTCCCAATTAGGCTAATATGAGGATAGGTATAACCTATGTGGAAGCGAAGCTGAATTCACTTGGTGAAAAACTGTTGTATACTGTAGGCCTTCCCTTTGTCAGTGTTTATCAGGGACAATAGGAAGATGGCATTGGCAGAACAAGAGGGGAGGATCTGGCTTATGGACCCCCTTTTTATGAAAAAAAAAATCATGCTGAATAAACGCAAAAAATCAAATTCACTGGATCTACACTCTCCTTAAACCCAACTGGAACCACCCTTTGTGAAACACGACTAATCAGTTCTGGAAAACTCAGAATTCAATAACGTTATTGAATTTGGTAACTGTTACCAAATTTGGTAACTTTAGGGTTACCGAATTTGGTAACTTTGCAATGATTCAAGTTTTGGCATTTTCTACAAGAACTTGGCATTCTCTGATTACTTTCAAAATGTGAAATAAACAATTTTCTAAAATTCTGCCTACGGATATCAAAATCCATCTATGGAATAAAAAATGACAAGGCCTTAACTGATGGATCCATGAGATATCCCTATGTAAACCCTTATCTCATGAGTTACCGAATTTGGTAACCTTAGTGAAACTTTCTTATTTGGCTTCAGATTGTAATAAAAATTTATATACATGTTGTTGAAACAGAACAGCTTACAAAACATTAAGAAAATATTTGAAAATTTAAAATTAAAATTTTGGCCAATTTTTGGTTGAATATATAGGCAGAGTTACCAAATTCAATAACGTTATTGAATTCTGAGTTTTCCAGAACTGTAATGATCCACCCGGTAATGGATATTACAGCTTGAATATTTTCATGTGATGTAGCTGTGACTCCTTGTGTTATGTGTTGTCAAACAACAGCAGTAGAATACCTAAGGAGCAAAGGAGTGAAATTTACAAAAATCGATTTCCAAAGACATGGCCAAAACGAGAACACAGAAAAAAATGATGTCAGACACAAAACAATGACTCTAGACAGATACAAAGCACGGAAATAGAAATCAATGTCAAGCGTGTAAATATACGGTACACTCATAGGCACTTGTTTCATTTGGGGTATCTTTCAGTATGCAAGGGGAAGGGAAGGAGACATAAAATATTAAATATAAGCATAAATCGTGTAAAAACATTTTATAATGTCTTTTTCATTTAAAGTACTGTAGCAGTAAAATATTTCCGTCAGGAAAATTTGTCCAGACAGAATAAAGCTCATAGAAAGATACAGTACAGCCAGAGACTTACCATGATAAATCACTGTGATAGACATATCACTCTAAATTTTTTAATGAATATATCTTTTTTCCTGATTGATCTATCCACACATTTTCTTTTGCATATCAAGTGGTAGAATGCATCACTCCAAATGCAAAAGAAAGCATGTTGATAGATCAAACAGGAAATAAAATATACACATTTCACTAAGCAGAGTGATACGTCTATCACAGTGATTTATCATGGTAAGTCTCTGGCTGTACTGTATGTCCGCACATTTATTTTACGAGGAATAGTTGTCTGAGGACATATTTTCCCAGAAATATATGTCCTCCCAGATTCATTTTCCCAGGAATGTCTATCCATGGACTTTAGTTTCCTAGTAATAACTATCCCCCGGAATAACTTAACTTTGCTAATATCACTAATACATTGTATCTCATACTTTGGAAATAGAAAGAGGACGTTACAAAAAGATAAAAGTAGAAGACAGAAAATGTAAAATGTGTATTTCAAATTGTGTAGAAGACGAATTTCATTTTATTTTTGAATGCAAGTGTTACCAGTGTGAAAGAAAATTGTTCATGGAATATATAGATGGAATTTGTCCTAATTTAAAAAAAATTATCAAACAGATATAAACTTGAATGGCTGATGGTTAACGAAAATGAAAATGTTATTAATTCATTTGCTGAGTATATATATTCATCCTTTCAAATAAGAAACAAGGGACAATTGCAAAATAGATAATGTATTCTTTTAAGGTAGATAGACAGTAATATTCACATCCATGGGATTTTTTTGTTAGT